>JAOTQJ010161486.1:8059-27859 GCA_025642045.1 Solanum sejunctum | reverse complement strand
ATATATATATATATATATATATATATTCCGAAGTAGATCGGATATGGCGGGTCAGTTTGCCCATGGGCCGCTTTGCTTAGTTTGGAGGCATAAGGAGTTGGGATTGGGATATGTTGGCATCATGACGTGTGGGTGCTTGGCCCCTTTGCCACGGCCCATATGAGCACGTGGCCCCTTTGCCATGGTTCACTTATATAACGGGAATGATGATCTTTACACATTATGATATGTGAGTGCCTGGCCCCTTCGCCTCGGCTCACCTATCCTATGACATGAGTGCGTGGCCCTTCGCCTCGGCTCACCTATGTTACATTTGGGATTTGTGTTGGAGATTTCAAAGATTTAAAACTTCTGGTGTTATATTGTGGTATGGCGCGAGTTTGGAGGTCTCCATCGTTCCCATCCGATATGTATTATTTTGATGTTTTAAATAAAGAATATTTTGATGTTTACATATAGGTTTGACTTATACATTTTGTTCGGATTATTACTGTCACTTATATTTCATACTTTCCGCTTTACATATTTGGTACGTTTTTCGTACTGACCCCCTTACTTCAAGGGGGGCTGCATTCATTCCCTCAGGTACCGACGTATAGGTTAGAGAGCCATCTGCCTAGGATCTCTGTCTACCGTTGACGTGTTCCCTTTGCGTCAGGAGCAGATCTTTTGGTATATATATGTACATGTATTTTATGTATTTTTCATTTGTGTATATTCGAGGGTATGATGGGGTCCTGTCCCGTCCTATGATTCAGTTCGTGTGTTTAGAGTTCTGTGGATACATGTGGGTATGGGAGCTGTGTTGGTGTGACTTTGTTTGTATGATATATTTTTTGGGCGGTTCTGCCGCAGCGGTGACCTTGTCAGCCCGCATATATATGTATAGTGATGTTTGTTGTTGCTGGGTTCGCTGTTTGCAGGTGTGACTGTTCAGTAAAACAGAGGAAACTCTGCTGAAATTTCAATAAATTTCTTAGACATTATAAGTGGATCCAATTTAGTGTTTGTCTAGGTCCCAATCGGCACTAATCACGGTCCCTGGGTTGGGTCGTGACATAACCACTACATGTGAGTATGTAACATAGAGTCGCATATGAGGGTAAGGAGTACCACATAGTTCATAACCGCTTCATATGAGCAAAAGATATTGCATAATATCAAATCATATATGAGGGTAAGGTGTATAACATAGTTGATAATCCCTTCATGTAGAAATTCAACCTTATACTAGAGGAAAAAGAATATAACATAGTTCATAACCCTTTATAGTAGGCTTCACAATTCGCAAGAGCATAAACCTTATCATAAGAACTCAATAACTCATCAACAATCAAGACTTGTAAAAATATCATTAGATTATCAATAACTCTAAGAATCCTTCTCAAAACATTTATCAAACACTTGACGGATGTATAATGGTAGTTCAAAATCATGCAATTCAAGAGTGAAATCATGTGAGAAAACTCAAGGTAAGTCAACTCACCAATACATAGTAAAACCCTCATGCAAGATAGCTTAAAAGCCCTCAACAAATCTATAATATGTCATAGATTCATAGCGTAAAACATGCATAAACAGTCAAAATTTCATGAAATCCCGAGTTAGTTTATAATCAAATTTCATAAGAAGAGATACCCATAGATAATCCAACTTGAAAACATGCAATTTACATAAAAAGGAAAGTTAGGCACTATGGGTGAAAGGACTCAATGGTTGAAACCCACAAACCTCAAATTTTGGGATTCCTTGATGAAGAGTTGAATGAGAACTTAGAGCCTAAATAAATTTCTTAAGATCCGAGAATGAGTTTGGGACACTTGAATTTGGATGAAATATTTGGCTAAGTATTAGAGAGGGTTTTGGGAATGTCTTGAGTGATTTGGCATTGAAAAATGATTAAGTACAGGTGTGTTTAGGCATAGGAGGACCTAGGCCCAAAGCCCCAAAGTGTTAGGACGAAATAAGAAAAATTGGGAACAAAATGCACTATCCGCACCCTGGCCACGTCGTGCCAGGGGAACGAATCCTCTCTATTTTTTGTAAATTTAGAAAAATGAAATTTTGCTACGGTTGCTCTAAAATCGAGGTTATACCCATTTCCACTCAACATTTCCCCCTGATCACGAATATGGAATCAGATTTTTGATATCACGCACGAATTTTGTGATATATGAACATTATGATTATGGACCTTTCTGAGGCACATTTTCGGGCACTTTTGGGGCGTTTCAGTCTACTTGTGCACAAGAAAAGTTGAAGGAAATAGATGTTGGCTGGGGCCAAATTAAAGGGCGCGTTTATGTATTACGTCAAGAAAATAAATAAAAAACTATATATACTTTTGTGAATGATGAATATGGATGTTCATATAATGAGTTATTTTTCAAAGTCGAGACTAATTATATCGTCTTAACCTTTCAAAGAGAGAAATATAAGTTATACATCACAAATTATAATTATTCTCATATCAAAATAATTAAACAATATTTAGCAAGAAATATAGCCAAGAAAATAATTAAATAATATATGTTAGAATATTAATCAAATTTATATTGTTTAAATCTTTAAAAGGTTACAAAGAAAGTTCAAATAAATTGAGAAGACGAAGTAGCAAAGGTACTTTTCAATGATGTTCTCGACCTCTGATCTTTAATCTTGTTCATGGCGTCAGATCTTTCTCCACTTACTATATTTTTTTACTATCTTAACCACATTACTTTTACTGTACAAAAACTCTATCCATTTTTTCTAAAACATACATTTCCATGTAAAATAATTCAAGTCACTTTTTCTAACACACACATTTTTAATAAACATTAAATCTTTTGTTTTTCAAATTATAATGTTTGCGTTATAATATAAAAAAACTAAAAGAAGAAATAACAATCAGTAATATAAATGCTCTATGAACAACAACAATATAATATTGTAACCTCTCTTATAACAAATTTGCACATATAATAAATTTTGTGTCAAATGTATAACTAACATTAGCTTTAGTAGGGGTTACTCAACATATTTGGGGGCCTAAAAAAAATTTCAATTCGAGGCTTAAATTTTTTTTAAAAAAATTAGGTGTATTTATTTAAAACTTAATATTCTTTTACAAATGATATCTTCGAATTATTTTTTTTCATTATTAGTTTTGGATAAGATTTTATCATTTGAATTTTGAAAAACATTCATTTACTAAGATAATCATTATGTTAATTGTTAACGTAATGCTATAAGTAATAAATTGATAAATTTTATTTATAATGGTCATATTTTTTTTAGGTGTGTGAAGTCCATCTTTATATTATATTATAAAACATAAAAATAACAATAAAAAATATATTTAAAAATTCTTATTATTTTATGAATTTTACACGTGAGTTATTAATTCTATTTTCCTACATTAGTTGTCATCAATTGTTTCATATTTCTGTTTGAATTATCACCATTTACATATTAAAATATATTTAATTAAGTAGGCAGTGATATTTGCAATTTGAATAAATAAGGGAACAATTGAGAAGTGAAATTCATGCAAAAAGAGAGCTCCAAAAAGTGATATTCATCTTTCATATTATCATTAATTTTATAGGTTGTCATCAATGTATCCACAAGATTTGAATTTAGACAAAGTTGGTCACGCATATATCAAAAAATGACTAATATATAAAAAAAAAAAAAAATCAAGCTAACTCCAAATTCCTGATGACCAAAATAACATTTCGCTATAGCTGTATTAAATATTAAATCAAACAACATAACAAAGTGATTTGATCTTACTTCCATTATTACAACTTAATTGTCTTACTTTTTATTTGATATATTTAAAAGGTATTATAATTGTGTTACAACTCAAGCCTAGGGCCTAGACGTGACACGGAGAATGGCAAGTGCGAAGAAATCCTCAACAAGCCTCTTAGCATATCATGTACACATCTTTAGTTGCAGAAACAGAATAAGACAACAACAAGAGTAAATTATAAAGAAGGAAGTGGGACTAAGGAAAGTCTTTCATAACTTAAAAAAATATAAGAAGAATCGAGCTCATAAACATATACAATCATAATATCCAACTACACCTCTACTAGAAAATGGAGGGGGGCCAAAACACTTTTCGAACTCACCCTCAAGTAATAAGTATCCAAAAAGTAGTAGTCTCAACAAAGCATGAAAGAAAAATAGATAATGTCCTCGGAGTTGAGGACCACCAAAAGCTTTCCTCAAATAGACCGAACTAGCCATGTGGAGGAGGATAATCAATAGGAGCTCCGATCCTTACATGGTGATATCATGTAGTCATAGAGCATACGTTAGTGTTTAAAATATACTAAGTATGCAGGGTGCAATGCAAAAAATACATAAGCCATAATAATCAAAATGCATAAGTATAGATGATGGATATAATCTCAACCTGAAATGTATGATCAATGCTTGTAATAAAACATGCATGTAAAACATTCAACTTGCACAATAGTAATATATGTATGTGGGAGGAGACCTCAACCAACATGTAAGACCAAGTGAGCTACTACTTGAAATTCCGAAGCATGACACCCCCTCGAAAAAGTGTGGTCTACTTGCTAAGGTAAACCATACTTGGCCCCACTTGAGAGGAAACATGAATTAGATGGATCCACCAGTAAAGGCCATTTAGGAAAATAATATAATCCTTTGAGGCACATAGTTTAGAGACTAAAGAATTTATATAAGGACTCCTTGAGTCGAGCTCCCACCTTAAGCCTAAATCGGTGCTAAGTATAATCCCATGGAATAATTTAAATAATCATAACCTTAATCATAACATGCATAAGAGAGTAAAATTAACCATTTTAAAATCATGCAAATCAACCGACCAATCATAGTAGTAAAACCCTTAATTTAGGTATCATGAAATCCATCTCAAAAATTCACAATAGTGCATAGTTTTCATAGCTCATACTTTGCATAGTATCAATAGACGTAAATCAACTCATGGAATAAGCTTAAAATGAATGTTCAAACATAATATATCAATACTTGATAAAACCCAACATATCTCACATTAATAATGCACAATAATTGATACCCAATGAAAAATCAAACCTTGAAATCAAAAAATTATATAAAAAGAGAGAGTCGGGCTCCATGGGTGAAAGGACCCATGGATGAAGAGTCACATATATACATTAAACCTTGAATCTCCTGAAATTGAATTGGGAAAGACATGAAGCTTGTAATGGGTTCTCAAGTTCCAAAACTTATGCTTAAATCCTTGAATTTAAATGAGAGTTTTGATTATGTTTTGAAGAGGTTTATACTAGGGTTTTATGAGTTCAAAAGTTGAAAAATGGCTAAGTATGGAGGATTTCAGGTTTAAATGCGCATTGAATTATTATCCAAATGCCCTTGAATAAAATAAGAAAACTAGAGAAAATTTTGCACTAGTCTACACCCCAGGCGTGACGCGGGTCTAGGCATGCAGGTTCAATTTGTACTAGGCCGCGCCCAGGATGCGTTGCGCCTGGGGCGGGAATGCACAATGGAAATTATTTTTTAGCAAAAATTAATTTTTGCTATGGGTCTTCTAGAATTTAGCTGTTATCGATGTCCCACTCAATTTTACCCTCTGAACAAGAATATGAAGTTGGATTTCCGAAATCACGCACGATTTTTGAGATATCTGAAAAATATATATGGGACATTTCTAAGCACATGAGGGGTATTACAACATCTCCCCCTTGGGAATGTTCGTCCCCAAATTTCAAAGAAACATGCATAAAAGAAATAATTATGAAGCTTTAAGCTTGATATGAATGCAACAAATGCACTTAAACATCATACTCAAAGAGTTTCATATATATATATATATGCATCAAAATCATACAATTTGAAAATATGAACATGTATGTATTCAAAAATGATATAGGGCTGAAACTTAAGATTTGAAATCATGATTATGACTTAAACCATTACCCTGGACTTGAGTAGAGTGGAAGAGATATGGATATCGTTTCTTCATCTCCGCTTTGGCTTCCCATGTGGCACTTTCAACTTGTTGATTCCTCCAAAGAACTTGAATAGATGCCATATCTTTGTTTCTCAAGCTTTTCACTTGCCTATCTAATAGCTCTACCGGGAACTCCTCATAGGTCCAGTTACCTTCCACCACAAACAAAACTTTTAAGGGCACCATAGCACTTGGGTCACCATCACATATCCTCAACATAGAGATATGGAAGACCGGGTGAACCATGTTCCTACCAATAGGCAACTCCAATTTGTAGGAAACCTTACCAATTTTCCTCAAAATTCTATACGATCCCACAAACCTTGGGCTCAATTTTCCTTTCTTGCTAAGATGGACCACACCCTTCATGGGATACCTTCAAGTAAACCCAATCATCAACATTAAACTCAAGGTCTCTTCTCCTCACCTCGGAATAAAAATTTTGTCTACTTTGGGCCTTCTTCAAACTCTTCCTTATCAACATCACCTTATCCAAAGCCTGCATAACCAATTTCGGGCCTAACAAAGTCATCTCCCCCACATCAAACCACCCAAATGAGGATCTACAACGCTTACAATATAAAGCCTCAAAGGGAGCCATGTCAATGCTTGAGTGGTAGCTATTGTTGTGAGAAAACTCAATAAGTGGAAGATGTTCATCCAAACTACCCTTAAACTCTAAAACACAAGCCCTGAGCATTTCCTTCAAGAGTTTTAATTGTTCTTTTGGCTTGACCATTCGTTTGAGGATGAAAAGTCATGCTATGCTTGACCTTGGTACCAAGACCATTTTGGAAGGACCTCCAAAAATGAGAAGTGAATTGAGCACAACGATCCAAAATAATAGACAATGGCACCCTATGCAGTCTAACCAACTCATGTATATATAGCTTAGCATAATCTTCCGTATGATAAGTTATTTTAACTAGGCCACCCGGCCTTTTACTTGTTGGAATTTGTCATAATTGGCTACAAACTTGGCAATATCTCTCTTTATAGCACCTAACAAATACACCTCCCTCAAGTCTCTATACATTTTTATCATGACCCAAACCTAGGGTCTAGGAGTGACATGGCGAATGAGAACTCGAGAGTCCCCAATCAAGCCTTAAAATATCAAAACTTCATATCATTGGTTCGAAAGTGTATTCAAAAAGTAAACACATAGTTCTAAGGGATAGGAAAGTAGGAATCACTCTATGGGGACATCATAGGGAAAAGGATTAACATGGATTCATATAACATGTAGCATATAAAGACTAAAGGGTGGGTAAGTATGACTCACACTATAGGGGCATACAGGACATAGGATCTTCCACATTTCCACATCAAACATACATAAATATCATAATCCTTATAACAAATCCATACTAGACATATTGCAAGATATCCATGACTGTAAGGTCCAAGTACAACATATAGCACATAAATCTGAGAATAGTCTACAAGATGTCCAATCATGCCTCTAGTCATAAGATGAGATGTTGTCCAAGACATGTCCTAGGCTCACCCTCAAGTAAATATAGAATAAGAGAAATCTATGTAATATAGAGGAGTGATGGCTAGTCCTTGGAAGATATGACTCACCACAACAAGCCAAAATTTGAGATCCCAACTAAAGTCATCGATGGATGATCATAGTCCTCAGTCCTTACATGGTGAGATGATGTAGACAAAAGTATGAGTTAGTATATTTGTATGTACTAAGTATGAGGTGCAATGCATGTAACTTATCAAAATCTGCATATAATGTTAGATGACAAGGGGACATAGTATAGAAAGAGATATATATAGCAAAGAATGTAGTATAACAAGATGCTATAAAATTCATGATGCATGAAATGCAAATGATCCTTATATATAGTGGGTATGTGACCATAACTTACATGTCAAACCAATGTGAGTTATTACATGAACTTTCCCAATATTGACCTCTCATCGGGTGAAAGAAGATTACTTGCAAAAGGTAATCTACACTACACTTTACGACCCAGTCATTTGGTGTGTAGTGGCCACCTTCCTTACAACCTCGGCATTTTGGAAGGATTTCCATATGAAAATATATCATATCATATCATATTAAAAATGAATAGTCATCCCTTATGACCCAGTCATTTCAGTGATGAATACCATTCCTATGGTGGCACATAGTTCAAGAAAAGAAAGAGCCCTTGAGGATAACTCTAATGCCCCCAATCCATCAATGCTAAGTTATCATCCTACAAGAATATTTATACGTATATATATTCATTGAAATGACCCAAAAATGTGCTTCACAAAAGTCCATAATTATGATTTCCTTATATTTTAAAATTTGTGCATGATATAGAAAACTTGACTTCATATTAATGATAAGCGAAAAAAATTGAGTGGGAAATGAGTATAAATTAGATTTTAGAAGACCTATAGCGAAAATTGATTTTTGAAAAATTTTTGGAGAAAAAATCTATCTGTGATGTCTTATGATGCAAACCCGTCGCAGAGCAGTGTTGTTACTTAATTTTCTTGTCTCAGCCTAAGGAATAGAGGTTATGGACCCATGCACTTTTATGCGTAAAATATCCTATACTTAGCCATTTTTCAACTCGATATCACTTAAAGCCCCTCTCTAGAACCTCTCAACTATTTTACCAAAATTCCCATCTAGATTCAAGGGTTTCAAGCTTAATTATGGATCTCGAGAACTTCATCCAAGCTTCAAGTCTACATCAAGGATCCCCTAAATCTAGGTATGTGGGTTTCATCCATTGGGTCCTTTCACCATGGAGTCAATCTCCATTATGAAAATTGCATGTTCTCAAGTTGTATTATCTATGGGTACCTTCTATTATAGATTGTGAGTATAAATTATGTTGGAGTTTTATGTAATGTTGATTTATTATAGATGATTATCTATTTTAAGCTTGTACTATGAATGAGTTTTGTCTATTGATACTGTGCATGTTTTGAGCTATAAAACTATGATCTATTATGAAATTTAAGGATGGATTTCAAGGTATTCTATATGCTAGTTTTACTATGTGCTAGTGGGTTGATTTACATCGAGTTTCCTCATATGATTTTACTCTTGAATTGTATGATTTGAAATATCATTGTACACCCACCAAGTGTTTGATAAAATATCTCGATAAGGATTCTTAGAGTTATTGATGATCTATTATAAGATTTATGAGTCAAGTGACTTCATGATGATTTTTGGATTTAAAATGTATTGAATTCATGAACATGTCTATAACAGTGTAAATGCCGAATTAAGCCCCTTTTCAAAGATTTTACCTGTTGTGTGCCTTTGATGTTAATGTAAGGTTAACGTATGATTATGATCTACTCTCATGTTATCATGTTTGGCTTGCCTTAGTAAGTAGGCCACACCTTGTAGAAGCGGTGTCATGCCTCAGTTGCCTTGTCGAGGGGGTGTCAAGCATCGGTCACCTTGTCGAGGGGGTATCATGCCTCGGTCACTTTGTGACCTTATTGAGGGGGTGTCAAGCCATGGTCACCTTGTCGAGGGGGTGCCATGCCTCAAATTCCAAGTTGTAGCTGCTCGGCTTATGTCGGTTAAGGTCATTTCCCATGCATATATTATGTTCGATGAAAGTTGAACATTTTACAAGCATATTTTACTTTAAGCATTGATCATGCATGCCATATTGAGATTACACTTATCCATTTCTTCTTCTTCTTCTTCTTCTTCTTATTATTATTATTATTATTATTATTATTATTATTATTATTATTATTATTATTATTATTATTATTATGCATTTGGACTATATTGGCTTATGTTTTGTTGCATTTTATCTTACATACTTAGTACATTCAAACGTACTAAAGTATACTCATACCAACATGATTTACCATGTAGGAATCAGAGCCTTTGATCATCCTCCATGTTGCTAGTTTGGTTATCCGAAGATAAGCTTGGTGATTCCTCAAGTTCAGGAACACAATCTACTTTCTCTTCCTATCTCTTGGACTTCTTTATGTTAAATATTTGACATTATGAGGGTGAGCCCGGAAAGTGTCATGGCCCCCCTCCAATCTAAGTTTAGAGGTGTTGTTGGAATATTATGATGTATTTATGCTATAAGTTTGACACTTTATACTTTGTTTATATCCAAGACTTTCCTTAGTCCCACTTCCCATTTTATATAAATTTGTTATTGTTTACATTGCTTCCGCGACCAAGGATGTGTGATCGATATACTAAGAGGCTTTTTTAGGTCCTTCAAGTTTTAATTCACCATGTTACATCTAGGCGCTAGGTTCCTGAACTGTACAAGATGAATCTACTTGTTGACTCCCATAATAGATAGCACCTTGTACACTTCATTATATCAGAGAACTAGGTATTTAATGATCCTCAAAATCTAACACATCGATTCAATTAAAGTCTTATTCATAGTTGTGAAGTGTACCATAACTATGAATGGAAGGCTATGAGGAATTTTAGGAAATGTATCACTTCGTCATGGTCTATATCGTGCTTTAGATGTATAATAAGGCTTCCCCCTCCCAATGAATGCTCTTTTCTCTTCTAGATTATGCCGCTACAAGGAGGAAGACTAAGGAGGGGCCGTACACCGATTGGGTAACTGATTTATCCATCTCCTCAAGCCTCTCAAGGAGAAGAGGCTTGTCAAGTCGAGTTCCAACATACCATCATAATATTGGCCCATGCTATGACCAATAAAATTAATCAAGGGGCTCAAGCTCCTCTTGCTCCCTCTCCAGCTTCTAGGGTGAGGGATTTCACTAGAATAAACCCACCGAAGTTCCATGGGTCTAAGATGGATGAGGATCCTCAAGAGTTCATACATGAAGTGTACAAGGTGTTGTCTATTATGGGAGTCAATTCAGAGGAAAAGACAGAGTTGGCGGTATACCAACTCAAAAGGGTGTCTAAAATTTAGTTTATGCAATGGAAGGTGGAGAGGGGAAATCATGGTACTATTCCTTGGAGCTCAAAGCCATCTTCCTCAATCGGTTCTTTCCTATTGAGTTGAGAGAGGAAAAATCATGGAATTTATGAACCTCAAGTAAGGTTCCATGAGTGTGAAGGAGTATGGCCTCAAGTTGAGCAAGCTTTCCAAGTATGTCCCATATTTGGTGGCCGACCCTAGATCAAGGATGAACAAGTTTATGTCGGGAGTGTCCAAATCGGTAAATCAAGAATGTCGTATCATGATACTTGTAATTGATATGGACTTGTTCTGGCCTATGACATATGCCAAACAACTTGAGGGAGACATGTCTAGGAAGAAGGGAAGTGAGGAGTCCAAGAGGGCTCAATTTGATGGTGGCTTCCAAGTTCAAGAGACCTCCAATACTCTAAACAAGAGGTTGGCTATTGATGGGGTGTATAACTAAAGGTGTTAATATGACACCCTGTAACTTGTTTCTCTTATTTATCAATGTTTCAAGCCATATTTGGTTAGGTTGGGGGTGTATTTGGTTCATGGGAGACTCCTACTACCTAAAAGAGTTCAACACTTCCCTAAAAGTTGAGTTTTGGGCGATGGTTCATGCAAGGGTCAACTTTAAACAATCATAACTTTTAGACTATTTGGAATTGGGTGGCTTACGATATGTCAAATGGAATCCCTTTGAGTTAGCTTTTCAAAAAATTGTTTTTACCTCATTCCATGGTCGGATGAGGGATTTATGACCATTATCATGATACCCTCCTGTACAGTGATGTCACACAAATAGTTTGACGGGCAGTGTTTCCTTGGATAGGCCATTTGGATGGATTACGGTGGAAAAGTCTATTTTTGGCCTAAGTAATAGGAATCCCTTTGAGTTATCTTTGTAATGCGCTTGGTTTCAACTAATTCCGATGTTGGATGAAGGAGTTTTGATCATTTTTGTGAGACCCTCTTGTGCAGTGGTGTCAAACGGACAGCTTGACTGCCAGTGTGGCATTTGACGGGCCACTTGGGATAGCTGGGGTAGGAAAAGGACATTTTTGGCACTAAGAAGGTGACATGGCCAGTGGCATGGGCCGTGTGGGTTGCTACTGACTGTGTGGATGGGCACAAGGTGTGCCAAAGGAAGCTTGTTGGACTTGGGGAAGAAGTGGCTAAGGGTGGTGCCACGGGCACTATTGATGGGTCGTATGGAGGATAACGACCCGTGGCAACTGGGTGTGAGTGGCCTGGTCTCATTTTCTCCACTATATGTGGTAGAATGGACCACTAAACGGACCATTAAGCATCACATGGTCCGTGAAATAGTCCATCAAATTGACCTCAACACTAGTTTTTTCTCAAGTGTTCCAATACCATTTTTTCTACATGTCTTTCCTCACGATAATCCCACATGACCCATGAAGTGACACATGGCCAGTCAGGTCTCTACTGAGATGACATTTTGCAAATTTTTCCATCCGTTCACTTATGGCATCTTCGTTAATTTTAATAACTCTAGTGCTCTTTTTAGACTTCCAATGCTATCTTAACCTTCCTAAAAGACGTAAACAATATTCCAAAGGATCAAAATCATTATTCTCATTTCAAATACACTCTCAATTCTCTCAAAAGCCTCCATCAAGATCCAATTTAATTTCAAGGAAATCCAAAAGTAAGATTGGATTCAAAGATCATTTCAAAGCCTCTATTCTTCCCAATATAAATTCCAAGCAATTATAGACCAAAGTTATGTGGGTTTCTTTCATGGGTTCCTTGCACCCATGATACCCAACACTTTTTTACACAAATTTTATGATTTAAAGTTAATTTACGAATAGTTGTTGATTATTATGAAATTTACTGCACACTAAGTTAAAGCTATGTGAATTGTGATTGTTTGCTATGTTTTGAGCTATGAATACTTGATCTATTCTATGTTTGAGGAGGAGTATTGATGTATATTTCTTGAGGATTTTGCAATGTATTGATTTACAGTTTTTCAATGGATTTTCTTGCATGATTTTATCTCTATATTTCATGGTTTTATATTAGCGTTACACACACTGCAAATGTTTGATAAAATGTCCAGATATAATTTCTTGAGGTGTTGAAGGTTCAAAGCATGAGATATGATATGATTGGCTACATGATGATGAAATGAATTTATGTACATAGTATAGTCTATATATAAGTATTGCATTAGACCATGCCCAATCTGGGGGGTCTAAAATCCAAATAACTAAGGGAAAGGTTTGTACTTCATCACCTAAGTGATGGGGTGGCATTGTCACTAACCAAGATGGGGATTTGTACTCATCAACCGAGGGAAGGTTTTGTACTTCTCCACCTAGGTGATGGGGCAGCGTTATCACCAACCAAGTGAAGGGCTAGTCCTTCACCACCTCAGTGATGGGGCGGCATCATCATTAACCTACCAAAGGGTTTGTACTTTGAAAATCTAGCTTGATTTATTCTGTGCATATCATATCCCATACGAGCACGAGTTACTTAAGCATGTTTTACTTAAACATTTATCATTCATGTCATATTGTATATTGTGCCTATTTTTTAATATTATGCATTTTGATTATGATGCCTATCTATTGTTGCATTGCATCCTATCTACTTAGTACATTCAAATGTACTAGCACATACTCTATGCCTATATGATATCACCACATAGGAATCTGTGCTCAAGTTGATCATCCACCTCCAAGTGGCTAGTCGGTGTTCTTCCAAGCGTGTTAGTGAGTCCTCCATTTCGGAGACCTTAGTCCATGTTGCTATTATATATGTATTAAGACACTATCTTATGTTCTGTCATCTATAAGGGTGAGCCCAATAGCTTTGTTTTGCCCTAGCTCTATCTATATATTTAGAGGTGTTTGTTAGATAAGTTGTGTATTTATGATATGAGCTATGACTCCTTGTATTTGATGTTAATGTTGTGATAAGCTATCCCTTAGCCCCTTGTTTCTTTTGCTTACCTTATGCCATTTATATGCTTTCATGATGAAGAATGTGTAATGATAATTTAAGAGGCTTGCTTGGGGTTCCTTCGGGTTCCCCATTTACCGTGTCATGTCTAGGCCCTACGCTTGGGTCAAGATAGTCAAGATGGAAATGGTGGAAGAACTAACCACAAGTGTCAAAGGTGTGGAAGGAACCATGGCGGTTTATTCTTAAGGAAAACCAATGCTTATTATGGTTGTGGTGAAGTGGGTCACAAGCTAGTTGATTCTCCTAATGCTCGGAAAAGGGGAAAAGGTGGTCGACCTCAAAAACAAGGTGGTCATGTTGATCAAAGGGCTCAAGGTGGCCAACAAAGGGGTGCTGCATGACATAATCTGTTTTATGCCCTTCAAGGGAGGCAAGTAGGCTATGAGGTTCCTAATATTGCTACTGGTATATTAAAGATTTTGATTTTGAGGTGCATGCTTTTATAATGAAATGCCCTACACTTGCCTAGGAATGCCCCCATAATTGTAGTTCCTTTATATCTTAAATCAGGGATAACGAAAGATTATATGATGTATTTTTTTAATATCTCAAATTCCGTGTAGAATTTCACAAATCCAACATTATATTCTTGTTCAGAGGACAATATTGTATAGGAAAATGAGTCCCTACAAGATATACTTTGTCCATGCTAAGAAAAATAACTTTTGGTGAAACATCACAAAAATACTAGCTGGTCGCGACGAGTCCGCAACACGGACCAAATGCGGACTAGTTTAAAAAGTTCCAAAGTTTGCTCTTTTGCACTTCAAGGCAATTGGGTAATAACCCTATACCTATATAAACAAAAATCCCTCATTTTCTAGCCATTTTGAGTCCTAAAAATCTACTAAAAACCTCTCAAAATCCTGTCTAATCTTTATCAAATTCTCCGCCTATTCTCTAGGTTTTCAAGAAGTCTTGTTGAAATTCAATGAAACCAAGTCAATCCTAAGTCCTCCTCAAGATTCAAGAGTCCCAAAACTCATTTGAACTAAGGAGTTCCTTCAAGCTTCAAGTATCCATTTTCAATCTTCACCAAGAGCTTCTCCAAAGCTAAGGTATGTGGTGTTGAAACATTGGGTCCTTTCACCTATGGTGTCTAAGCCTCCTTTTTTACTAATATTGCAGGATTTCATGTTGATTTTACATGTGGGTCCTGTATATTGGAGAAATTTACTGCATAGTGATTTTAGTTCATGAAATATAGTTATTTTAGCATATTTTGAGCTCTAAATATTCGATCTAACGTTGGATTTGATATAGGGTTTTGATGTGAATATCTTAGGGTGTTTCAAAGTGTTGATTGACGGTTTAACAATAGATTTTCTTCTATGATTTTATCTCTAAATTGCAAGGTCTTTTACCCCTATTACATACTTCTTAAGTGTTTGATAAAATGTCAGGTTATGATTTGTTGAGGATATGAGATATGATATAAATGATGTAATGATGAAGGAATGAGCATGTGTTCATGACATATATATTAAATATAATATATTGCATTACACTTTGCCCTGTCCAGGGGGTATAGGAGCTCGGATAACTATGTGAGGGATATGTACCTTGCCACCAGGTTGTCCAGGTGTGAATGGCATCAACCTACCATATGAGGGGTATGTACCTTGCCATTAGGGTGTCCAGGTGTGAATGGCATCAACCAATAAAAGTTGGGATTCTAGGTTGTCTCTTCTTAACATATGACATCCTATATGAGCGTGGGTTATTTAAGCATTTTCTACTTGTGCATTGATCACATATGATATCACGATGTCAGAATCGGTGCCCAAGTTGATCATTATCCTCCTCCACATGGCTAGTTCTGTGCTATTCAAGCTAGTTAGTGAGTCCTCCACTTCGGGGACCTTAGTCTATGTTACTCTTACTATGTATTGATACATTCTTCTTATTTATTTATTTTGAATATGAGGGTGAGCCTTGTTACTTTGTCTTGGCCCCCACTTTTATCTATATAGTAGAGGTGTTGTTGGACATGTTGTGTGTCTATGATATGAGTCTTGACTCTTTTGTCTCTTGATGTTGTTGTTTTGCAAGCTTTCCCTTAGTCCCATTTCCCCTGCTTAGGTTTCATATGTCGTTTTACATTGCTTTTGCGACCAAGGATTTGTAATTTTATGCTACGAGGCTTGTTTAGGATTCCTTCGAGTTTTCCATTTGCTGGTCATGTCTAGGCCTTAGGAAGAGAATTAGGTTGTTATTTCCTCGGTGTCCATCACACCACGTCGATTAAAGTCTTATTCATAGTTGTTTTGTGCACCATAACTATGCGTAGAAGGCTATGAGACATTTTAGAAAATATTTTCCTTCTTCATGTTCTAAGTGGTACTATAGAGTTGGAATAACTTTCCCCTCCTAATGATTGTTCTTTGCTCTTCTAGTTGATCATGTTGCTTCAAAGAGTAAGGGTAAGGAAGGTAAGTTGAAGGTTTTGATTTTTGATGGATTCAAGTTTCACAAAATTCCTTTCATTATTACTTTTGGTTGCTAGTGGACTTCTTATGTGTCCCGAGTTATTATATAAACCTTTGGTGTCTATCCTTTTTGTTGAGTGTATTGTTGCTAGAAGGTTTATAGGTGTTGATCTAGGTTTGTATTTCATTAGGTCTTGATTTGTAGTTTATTGGAGTTGACATGGTGGTTTGGATGTTATTATAGGTATGGAATGGTTTCATGCATGTTGTGCCTTCATGAATGGTAGGACACATAGAGATAGCTTCATATTCCCTGATGAGCACATCTTTGAGTGGCAGGTTATTGAATGGTAGCAAAGGAGGTAGGTCCATTTCTGGTATTAAGGTACAATTATGTTCTAAGGGGTTAAATTTCTTGAGAAATGAAGGTGTTGAAATTAAGTTATTTTGTCTATAAAACTATTGTTGGTGGTAGATGATGCTTTGAATGTCCTTTTGGGGTAGTGTCCTTTGGTTTGTCTAGTGCACCAGGTATGCCTATAAGTCTCATGAGTAAGATCTTTAGTCCCACTCTAATTGGTTTATGGTGGTTTTGATGATAATAATATGGTTTGTTCCCTAATAAGGTAGTGCATGTGAATCATTAGAGGGTATTACAAGAAGTTCAAGGAAGGAGGTTGGGGCTAAGTAGGAGAGATGGGAATTTTGGTGGTAGGAGGTTGCCTTCCTAGGTTGTGTGGTGCCCAGTGGGGGTATTAAGGTAGACCCTAGTAAGATAAAGGTGATTAGGTATTAGCCTAGACCTTGACTTCCTTGGGTATTAGGAGCCTCTTGGGTTTAGTGGGCTATACCGGATATTGTGAGTAGGTTCTGTTCTATTGTTGCTCCTATGACTTAGTTGACCCTAAATAAGGCTATGTTGTGACTGACGTTTTGAGTAAGGTAATTTGATACGCCGGTAGTTGTTATTTCTTGTGTTATTTGTTAGTTCTAGTAGGATTCATGTGTATGTGGGTTGATCCTTGATCCCTTCTAATTAGGGAGACCCAAAATTATTTTTGAGAAAACCTACATGTAATTTACTTATTTTAATTTAGGATTTGATGTTATGATTCTTAAAATTCTATTAATGCATGGGCTGTATTTATTTGATAATTTTAATGCGATTTAAACCATTATATGAGGATTTACTTTGGATTTATGAAGATAAAAGTATGCATGTTCCATTTTTGAATTATTTATGCAAGAGAGGTTACACTATGATTTAAATATGGAATTAATTATGTTTTCACTCCAACTTCATATTATAAATGTCGATTTTTAAATGGAGTCTTAATTACCTATGTCATTTCCTCATTATTCATAGCATATGCATTTATGTACACTAATTATTTTTAAAAGTTATGTTATGGATAAGCCCAATTTTATTTTATGGTATGATTTTGATAAAGGGTTGGTTATGACAATATTGTGATCACATATATGTCTTTGCTTTTGGCTCTTAAGCATTTGGGTGGTTGCACCATTTTGTATATGAATGGGCTATCCCTATGCATGAGTATTACGACTATGGAATTATAATTTTGGCAGTAGAGCCTACATATGAATTATTGTGAATGGTATTTGACTTTTAAGCCCAATTGTGTATTGAAATAATTTGGAAAATAACTATTGCCTCTTTGAAAGTATGTACATGCATATTATAAGTATTCTTATGGGAGAAAGACTTAGCTTATTGTGTTGGGAGTCTTGGGGTAGTTTAGGCTACTTGCATAGCATGCTTCCAATGAGTGTAGGACTCGTAAGATTGTAATATGGTGGTTGAGGATGGTAGATCTATTTGGTTAACTATAATGGGTTTGTCACTTCTCTAAGATTGATTTGGGGTTTGAGTTTTGTCTCTAATTGAGGATGAGGGTAGGTGATAATCCTAAGTGTCTTTCTGGACTAGAGGTGAGCATTTGAGTATTGTTGGAGTTGTTTGGTTGATTTATGCACTGGCTATGTTTGTGGGTTTCATGAATAGGGTCTTAAAACGCTATCTTGATGTGTTTGGGGTGGCATCTAGTGGTGAAGGATTGATTTATTTAGAGCTTGTGAACCGGGGTAGTGTTGCAAATATTGGAGGATGAGAGGTTGTTTGCTAAGTATCATAAATGTGCATTGTGGATAACAAAAGTTGGTTAGAATTCTTTAATGATTATGAATAAGTGTGCTTTAATTTCCCTGGCAAAGCTTATGTTGTGGTCGGTGCTTTAAGTGGCCTAGCATGTTTGATGGTGGTGGCAAAGAGGTGACTAGAGAGGTTCATCGGTTGGCTAGGTTGGGGGGGTAAGTTGGAAGAAGTTGAGAATGATGGTGTAGTATTCTTGATGGTTCCAAATCTTCTTTGGTTGGAGAGGTCTAGATCAAGGAAGGCATTGATTCTGTCTTATTAGGGTTGGAAGTTTTGGTTGAAGAGATGGTAGAGTGGATGTTGTCTCCCAAAGGAGAGATGGTGGTTTATGGTACCAAGTGGACTAGGTGGGTTTAAGATTGACAATTGAGTTTAGGATTGTGAGCCCTTATAGGATGTAGAGTAGGGTTGGTAAGGTTGCTTAAGGATTAGAATTACCTAGGGATATGGTTATGGTTTGTCCGATTTTCATGCTTTTGGTTTGAGGGGATGTGTTGCTAATTCTAGTGTCATAGAACTCTTTGAGGTTGTGGGTATTGTGGGGGATAAGTTGGCTTAGCAGAAGGTCGCGGTGGAGGTAATGGATGGAAGGGATGAAGAAGATTATTGATGAGGACATAGTGTTCATCAATGCCCATTTGAAGAATTGCCAAGTCGATAGTGCATCCCGGGGAGCCGAAGCGAGCATGGAAAACTAAAATTCATACCTCTTCCATTCTATTCAAGTGTATGGTATCATGTCAAACCCTTTTTGTCATCTCATGTCTCATGTTCCCGCCCCTAAGTCATTTACATGTATTCATGTTTACATTGAAAAGGTTCATGGTGATTTTACACTTTTGTTGAGATTTTTAAAATGGTGTTTTAAGTGTGTTGTTGCATTCTTGTTGGGGATGGTCTCTTTATGATAACTTTTCTCTTGTATGTTTCTTTGACATTCATGGATGAATGTTCCCAAGGAGAAGATATTGATATGCCCCACCATTGCCTAGGAATGTCCCCATAATCATAGTTCCTTTATATCTCAAATCAGGGATATTTAAACACCCCTCCACGAGCTTCAAAAGCCCCTACAATGCATTTTTTTAAATATGACAAAATCAGTGCAGAATTTTGCAAATCTAACTTCATATTCTTGTTCAAAAGGAAACATTTTTAGGAAAATGAGTACCTAGAAGGTATACTTTGTCCATGCCAAGAAAAATAATTTTTGGTTGTCCGTGACAAGTCCACGACGAGGACCGTATGCGGACCAATTCAAAAAGTTCCAAAGTTTGCTCCTTTTCACTCCAGGAAAATTGG
>JAOTQJ010161477.1:0-27864 GCA_025642045.1 Solanum sejunctum | reverse complement strand
GAAAAATATTTATAGAATTGCATAAATGACCTAAAGGGTCATTACAGTCTCTTCTTCTAATATTGGAGTTTGACTTTAGCCAACTCTGAGCGATTTTTTATTTCTCCCTTCTGAGTCTTACTTTTTCCATGGAATCCTTGATAAGATTTGACCCTAAAAAGGCCAATTTTACCCACTTTAAACCACCCAATTGAAATGATCCCAAAAAGTGCCCGAAAATGTGCCTCAGAGTGCCCATAAATTTAAATTTCATATATCTCAAAATCGCTATGTGATATCACATATTCGACTTTATATTCTTGTTCAGGGGGTCAAAATTAGGGGAAGAAGTGTCTAACTTTGGTTTAAGAGCAAAAGCTTATCAATTATAATTGTTTAAAGTATGAATTCCATAGAGGAATTCGCGTCGCTTCTGCGATGACCCTCTGTGTAAAAAAGTGCCTATTTTTTTAAGTTGGTCCAAGTCTTAAAAGTATTGGGCCTAAATGTTCCCAAATGTGTTTGTACCTATACTTTGTCATATTTCACCTCATATCATCCTCAACATTCCTCAATACTCACTCAATCACTTACCATATTTTCTCTCCTAAATTCTACTCTCAAACCCTCATCCGAAACTAAGGATTTCCTTCAAGGTTCTTATTCAAACTTCAAGTCTCCATCTCCACTCTTCACCAAACTCATCTCTAAGCTAAGGTATGTGAGTTTCTTTTATGGGTTCCTTTCGCCCATGATATCCAAGTGTCCTTTTACTAAAATTGCAAGATTTAATATTTATTTACAAATAGGCCTTGTTTATTATGAAATTCACTGCACACTATGTTAAAGTTATGTGAAATTGTGGCTATTTTACTATGTTTTGAGCTATAAATCTTTGATCTATTGTAAGAATAGAGGAGGGATTTTGATGTATGTTGCTTGAGGGTGTTGCAAGGTATTGACTGATTGTTTTAAAATGAATTTTCTTGCATGATTTTATTATATCTATATTCCATGATTTTATACTAGCATTACATACCCTCTAAGTATTTGATAAAATGTCTGAATGTGATTTCTTAAGGAATTGAAGATCCAAAACATGAGATATGATATGAATGACTATATGATAATGAAATGATCTTGTAGATATGATATATATTCTATATAAAGTGTTGCATTAGACTATGCCCTATCTAGGTAACCTGGTTGAGGGGTTAATATCTCAAAGAACTGGGTGATAGGTAAGATTGTCACTAACCTAGATGAGATATTTTTACCTCACACACTAGGGTGATAAATGCGATCATCACTAACCTAGATGAGGTATTTGTACCTTACACACCAGGGTGATGGGTGCTATCATCACTAACCTAGATGAGGGGTTTGTACTTCACACACTAGGGTGATGGGTGCAATCATCACTAACCTAGATGAGGCATTTCTACCTCACACACTAGGGTGATAGGTGAAATCATCACTAACCTGCCATGGGGTTTGTACTTTGGAATCTAATTTGGTCTATTCTACACATATGATATCCTATGTGTGCATGAGTTACTTAAGCATGTTTTCTTTATATATTAATGATACATGCCATATTGATATATTATGCCTATTGCATATTATATGCATTTTGATTAAGGTACTTATCTTGTGTTGCATTGCATCCTACATACTTAGTATATTCAAACATACTAACGCATACTTTTGCCTACATAATATCACCACGTAGAAACTGGTGCCCAATTTGATCATCCTCCTTCATATGTCTAGATCGGTACTACTCAAGCTTGTAGTAAGTCCTCCACTTTAGGGATCTTCGTCTATGTTGCTCTTATTATGTATTAAGACATTCTTCTTATTTTCTATTTTGACTATGAGGCTGAGCTCGATCACTTTGTCTTGGCCCTCACTCTTATCTATGTATTAGAGGTGTTTGTTGGATATGATATGTATCTATGATATGAGCTTTGACTTTTTATCTCTTGATTATGATGTTATGCATGATTTTTCCTTAGTCCATTTGTCCCTATTCTTATGCCTTATGTCTTTTATGTGCTTCCGTGACCACTGATACGAAAGGATAAGTTAAGAGATTTGTTTGGGGTTCCTTCGGGTTCTCTATTTACCGTATCATGTCTAGGCCCTAGGCTTGGATCATGACAAACTTAGTATCAGAGCACTAGGTTTATAGATCCTCAGAGTCCAACGCACTATATCGATTATAATCGTATTCATGGTTGTGAAGCGCGTCATGGCAATGAATAGGAGACTATGAGACATCTTAAGAAATATTTCCCTTCTTCGTATTATAAGTCACGCTATAGAGTTCAAGTGAGTTTTTCTCCCCTAACAATTTTTCTTTTCTATGCTAGATTATGCCAAGCACTCGTGGAAAAAGGGCCTAAACTCCCGAAGAGCAACCTACCAATGGTGAGTTCCGAGATGCTCTTACTATGCTTGCCCAAGTTGTGGCCAACTAAGTCAATCAAGGGGCCCAAGTCCCTCATGCTACCACTGTGGGAGCTAGTTAAGAGGCTTCATAAGGATGAATCCTCTAGTGCTCTATGGGTCAAAGATGGATGAAGATCCGTATGATTTCATTGGTGAGGTCTATAAGATCTTGAATATCATGGGTGTTAGGCCTAATGAAAAGGTAGAGTTGGCAGCGTACCAATTCAAGGGGGTAGCCTAAATATGGTATGATCAATAGAAGAGTGAGAAGGGAATTAGTAATATGGTGCTTTAGGAGTTGTTCAAATCAACTTTCCTTAATTAGTTTTTCCCTTTAGAGCTTAGGGAAGCTATGTTGGTGAAGTTGATGAACTTGAAACAAGGTGCTATGAGCGTGAGGGAGCATGCCCTTAAGTTTAATCAACGTTCAAAGTATGCTCCTCATTTGGTGGCCGATCTTAGATCTAGGAGGAATAACTTTGTGATGGGGGTCTCTGACTTACTAAGTGAACAATACTGGTCCGCCATGCTAATTAGTGACATGGACTTATCTCAGTTAATAACAGATGCTGAGCAAATGGAGGAAGAAAAGGAAGAGAAGAGGCATGAGGCTAAGAGGGCCCAGTTTGAGGGTAAATTCCAAAAGTCTGCTAGATTTCATCAAGGCCAAGGATCTCATCATGCTACTAATAGTGAGTTTGCCAATGACCTCCTTAGGCATCAAGGTGTTGGTGGTGTGGCTCCTAATGGTGTGTGTCCTAAATGTGGAGGGGGTCATAGGGTCCCATGTTTGAAGGGTTCTAATGTATGCTATGAATGTAGGGAGCTTAGTCACAAGAAGATGGATTGTCCAATAAACTGTGGCAAAGGCCAGGGTACAAATGGGTTCCATTGGGTAGAGGTGATCCTCAAGGTGGTGCCTCAAGGTACAATTGATTTTATCCTATTCATGGGAGGTAAGGGGTTGGTGAGGTTACCGATGTTATTACTGATATGTTGAAAAACTTTGACTTTAATGTATATGCTTTAATTGATTCAGGTGCCACTCTTTCTTTTGTTAACCCTTTGTTGCCCAAAAGTTCCATGTTGACCCCAAGGTGTTCCATGAGTCATATGAAGTATCTACACCTATTGGTGCCTCTATTATTTCTAAAAAAGTTTATAAGAGTTGTCCTATTTGCATTTTGCATAAGTTGTTGCCTTGTGATCTTGTTGAATTAGACATGGTAGATTTTGATGTCATTCTTGGAATAGATTGGTTGTATGCCCACTATGCTTCTATTAATTGTAGAACGTATAGGGTCAAGTTTTAATTCCCTAATTAACCTATCCTTGAGTGGGAAAGTCAAGATGTGGTGGTCAAGGATAGATTCATTTCATGCATTAAAGCCCTTAGGTTGAACTCCAAGGGGTGTCTTTATCATCTTGTGACAGTTAGAGATGTGGAGTCTAAAGCCCCTTCCATAGAGTCGGTTCTGCTTGTAAATACATTTCTTGATGTCTTCCAAAATGTTATTCCTGGTGTTCCTCCCAAAAGAGAAATGGGATTTTAGTACAGACATCCTCCCCGATACTCAACTTATCTCCATTCCCCCTTACTGTATGGCCCCGACGGAGTTGAAAGAGTTAAAATGGCAATCGAAAGATTTGTTAGAGAAGGAATTTATTAGACCTAGCCAATCACCTTGGGGGTGCTCCGGTGTTGTTTGTAAAGAAGAAGGATGGGTCCCTTAGAATGTGCATTGACTACCGGCAACTCAATAGGGTCACCATCATGAATAGGTATCCTCTTCCAAGGATTGATGATTTGTTTGACAAATTGCAAGGGGCTAGCTTTTTCTCTAAGATTGATCTTCTATCCGGGTATCATCAAGTGAGGGTAAGGGAGTGTGATATTCCTAAGATGGGCTTCCGGACTAGATATGGGCATTATGAGTTTGTTGTGATGTCTTTTAGGTTGACCAATGCACCAGCCATCTTTATGGACCTAATGAATAGGGTCTTCAAACCTTACCTTTATTCCTTTTTTGTGATCTTCATGATGATATTTTGATATATTCACATAGTAGGGGAGGAACATATGGCACATTTGAGGGTTGTGTTGCAAAGGTTGAGGGATTAGAAATTGTATGCCAAATATGATAAGTATGTATTTTTGTTGAAGGAGGTTGCATTCTTGGGTCATGTGGTTTTGGGGGATGGTATAAAATTGGAACTAAGAAAATCGATATGATTAGAAATTGACCTAAACAATTGGCCCCGTTGGATATTAGGAGCTTCTTGGTCCTAGCAGGTTATTATAGAAGGTAAGCTTGTGTCCGCTCCTATATTGTCACTACTGAATGGGCTTGAGGGATTTGTGGTGTATATTGATGCTTCCTGGGTTGGTTTGGGTTCTGTGTTAATGTAAAATGGTAAGGTCGTAGCTTATGCTTCTAGACAACTCAACGTACATGAAAGGAACTACACTACCCATGATTTAGAGTTAGCTACCATTGTGTTTGTATTAGAGATTTGGTGTCAGTAATTGTATGGGGTACATGTAGATGTGTTCACAATCATAAGAGCCTCCAATATGTCTTCAGTCAAAAGGATCTCAACTTGAGGCAAAGGAGATAGTTAGAACTTCTTAAAGACTATGATATGCGTGTGTACTATCATCATAGTAAGGCAAATATTATGGCAGATAGTTTAAGTAGGGTATCTATGGGTAGCGTAGCCCATGTTGATGGTGGTGAGAAGGAAATAGTTAGGGAGGTGCATCAATTGGCTAGA
Organism: Solanum sejunctum; assembly: GCA_025642045.1. Taxonomy (NCBI): domain Eukaryota; kingdom Viridiplantae; phylum Streptophyta; class Magnoliopsida; order Solanales; family Solanaceae; genus Solanum; species Solanum sejunctum. The sequence goes on along the minus strand of JAOTQJ010161477.1, from coordinate 22,656 downwards.
TTAGGGGTTAGGTTGGAAGAGATTGGTGATGATGGTATGGTTATTGTTGATGGGTCTAAGTTTTCATTGGTTGATGAGGTGATAGCAAAACAAGATCTTGACCCCTTCTTGCTTGAATTAAAGCCTTGGTGAAAGAGGGCAAAGTAGAGGTTTTCTCCCAAGTGGCAGATGGTGCCCTTAGGTACCAAGGTGGGTTGTGTGTGTATTGTGTTAGTGGTTTGAGGGAGAAAATCCTTGATGAGACCCATAATTCTTCTTATTCTATCCACCAGGTTCCACCAAAGTGTATAGAAACTTGAGCGATGTGTATTGGTGGGGAAGCATGATGAGGGATATTGCCAAATTTGTTTTCGATTACCATAGTTTTCAACAAGTCAAAGTCGAACATCAAAAGTTGGTGGCCTATCCCAAGATATAGAGATTCCCACTTGGTAGTGGGAGGTGATTATATGGATTTTGCTTTTAGGTTTCCCAAGACTAGAAAAGGTTTTGATGGCATTTGCGTGGTGGTTGATAGGATGACGAAATTGGCACACTTTCTATAGATTAGAGCCATATATGGGGCTGAAGAGTGTGCAAGGTTATACATCCATGAGTTAGTGAGGTTACATGGGGTTCTTTTGTACATCATATTAGATTGTGGTTTACAATTCATTCACACTTTTGGAGGTCTTTTCAAAGGGGTCGGGGTACAAAAGTTCACCTTAGTACGGCCTTTCACCCCTAAATGGATGGGCAAGAAGAAAAAGCCATTCAAACTCTTGATGATGTACTTAGGGCATGTGTATTAGAGTTGATGGGCAGTTTGGATGACCATCTTCCTTTGGTTGAGTTTGCCTATGACAATAGCTGTCACTCTAGCATCGATATGGCTTCTTTTGAGGCTCTTTATGAGAGACATTGTAGATCATCGGTTGGTTGGTTTGAGGTTGGAGAGGTGGCTTTATTGGGACTAGATCTGGTTATGGAGGCTCTAGAGAAGGTTAGTATGATTAGGGAAATGTTAAAGACAGCCTAAAGTCACCAAAAATTCTATGCCGATGTGAGAAGAAGAGACATTGAATTCGAAGTGGGAGATTAGGTTTATTTGAAAGTTTCTCCAATGGAAGGTATGGTCCATTTTGGTAAAAAGAGGAAGTCGAGTCTAAGATATGTTGGTCCTTATGAGGTCTTGAAGATTGTTGGCAAGGGAGCTTTTGAGTTGAAGTTGCCTAGTGAAATGAATTTGGTTCACCTGGTGTTCTATGTCTCTATATTCAGAAAATGTATTGGTGATCCTAATGCTATTGTGCCTCGTGATGTTATGGGTATTGTTGAGGATAACTTGACTGATGAGCAGACTCCAATTCAAATTTTAGATAGGCAAGTAAAGAGATTGAGGAATAAGGAGATGGCCTCCATTAAGGTCCTTTGGAGGAACCAATAAATCAAAAGTTCTACTTGGGAGGCTGAAGTGGATATGCAAAAATGGTATCCTTATCTTTTCCACTCCACTCAAGCATAAGGTAATAATTCTAACTTCCGTATGTACTTTCAAGTCTTGTATTTCAGTCCCTATGTTATTCATATGCATTCATGTTTAAGTTGACAAATTTATGATGATTTTGCACTAACGTTGAAATTTTAAAAGTGGTGTTTTAAATGTAATGTTGCACTCTTGTTAGGGTTGATTTACATATTTACACTCTTGTTTTGTTTGTCGCTTTTATATTCAGAGTCAAATGTTACCACGGAGGAGATATTGAAACGATCCCAAAAAGTGCTCGAAAATATGCCTAGAAATGCTTAGAATTTTCAATGTCATATATCTCACAATCTGTGTACGATATCAAAAATTTGACTTTATATTCTTATTCAAGGAGTCAAAATTAGGGTGGGGTGGGGTAAAGGACTAACCTCTATTTAAGAGCGAAAGATTAGCAATTATAATTTTTCAAAGAGCAAATTCTAGAGAGGAATTCGCATCACGAAACAGTGCAAAAAGTGCCTATTTTTTAAAGTAGGTCCAAGACTTCTAAGTCTTGGGACTAAGTCTTCCCAAACGTGTATTACCTATACTTATTCATATTTCACCCTCATATCATCCTAAACATTCCCCAATACTCACTCAAGCACTTAGCCATATTTTCACTGCTAAATTCTAGTCTCACACCCTCATCCGGAACTAAAGTTTTCCTTCAAGGTGCTTCTTCAAGCATCAAGTCTCCATCTCCAATTTTTGCGATGCTCATCTCCAAGCTATGGTATATGGGTTTCTTTCATGTTTTCCTTTCACCCATGATACTCAAGCCTCTTTTTACTCAAATTGCATGATTTAAAGTTGATTTACAAATGGGTGTTGTTTATTATTAAATTCACTATGCACTATGTTAAAGCTATGTGAAATTGTGACCATTTTGCTATATTTTGAGCTATAAATCTTTGATCTATTATAAGATTTGAGGAGGGATTTTGATGTATATTGCTTGACGATGTTGCAAGGTGTTGATCGATAGTTTTATAGTGGATTTTATTGCATGATTTCATCTCTATATTTCATGAGTTTATACTATCATTACACACCCTCTAAGTGTTTGATAAAATGTACGAATGTGGTTTCTTGACGAATTGAAGATCCAAAACATGAGATTTGGTATGAATGACTATATGATGATGAAAGAACATTTGTATATGATATATATATCTTATATAAGGTGTTGCATAGATCATGCCCAATCCAGGTAACCTAGTTGAGGGGTTAATATCTCAAATGCTAGGGTGGTAGGTGAGATTTCCACTAACCTAGATGAGGGGTTTGTTCCTCACACACCAGGGTGATGGGTGCAATCATCACTAACCTAAATTAGGGGTTTGTACCTAACACACTAGGGTGATGGGTGTGATCACCACTAACCTAGATCAGGGGTTTATACCTCATACATTAGGGTGATCGGTGAAATAATCATTAGCCTACTAAGGGGTTGTACTTTGAAAATCTAGTTTGGTCTCTTCTACATATATGATATCCTATATGAGCATGAGTTACTTAGCATTTTTTCCTTATGCATTGATCATACATGCCATATTGATATATTATGCTTATTGCCTATTGTATGCATTTTGATTAAGGTACCTATCTCTTGTTCCATTGCATCCTACATACTTAGTACATTCAAAAGCACTAATGCATACTCTTGACTACATGATATCACCATGTAGGAATTAGTGCCCAAGTTGATCCTCCTCCTCCACATACCTAGTTCGGTAATACTCAAACTTGTGGTGAGTCCTCCACTACTGGGACCTTAGTCTATGTTGCTCGTATTATGCATTGAGATATTATTTTTATTTTCTATTTTGACTATAAGGGTGAGCCCGGTTGCTTTGTCTTGGCCTCTCTCTTATCTATGTATTAGAGGTGTTTGTTGGACATGATATGTATCTATAATATGAGCTTTGACTTTTTGTCTCTTGATTATGATGTGATGCAAGCTTGTCCCTTATCGCCTTTGCCCCTTTTCATACGCCTTATGTCTTTTATGTGCTTCCGTGACCAATGATGTGCAAGAATTACTTAAGAGGCTTGTTTGGGGATCCTTAGGGTTCGCTATTCACCGTGTCACGTCTATGACCTAGGTTTGGGTTATGGCATAATTGGTCATCTAAATCTTCTACAACACAGAGCCTCAAATAGTGTCATCTCAATACTTGAATGAAAGCTATTATTGTAGGCAAACTTGATGAGAGATAGATGATCACCGCAACTTCCTATAAATTCCAATACACAAACCCTCAACATATCCTCCAATATTTGAATTGTTCTTTTAGCTTTCCCATTAATTTGACGATGGAAGGTAGTACTCAACTTTACCCTATTACCAAGGCCCTTTTGAAATGACTTCCAAAAGTAAGGTAAATTGAGCTTCATAGTCTGACATGATTGACAATGGAACCCTATGCAATCTCACCAACTCTCAGATATATAATTTAGCATACTTCTAAACACTTAAGTTGTCTTGACCAGTAGGAAATGAGATGATTTTATCATTCTATCCACTATCACCTATAAGGAATAAAAATGTCTTTTTGTCTAAGGTAGTCGAACTATAAAGTCCATATTAGTCTCTTCCCACTTCCAAGTAGGGATTTCAATGTCTTGATCTAGGCCACCCAACATTTGATGTTCAACCTTGAGTAATTGGCAAGTGGAGCATTCGAGTCAAACTTGGCAATATCCTTCTTCGATCCATTTCACCAATGAACTTTCCTCAACTCTCTATAGATCTTAGTAGAACTGGGGTGAATGCAATAGGATAAATTGTAGGCTTCTTACAATATCAAACTCCTTTAACTCTTTAACATCCGACACACATAGCCTTCATTGGCAACAAAGTACCCCATCTTTCCTGTGAGATGACCTATATCTTTTTTTTCACTAAGGCCTTCAATTCAACAAAGGTAGGATCTAGATCTTTCTTTAACTTGACATCCTCAATCAACGAAGGCTCGAATCCATTTAAAACACTATTAGACTACAATTGTCGTCATCAATTAATGTCACTCCTATCCTAGCCAATCTATGAACATCTTTTACCAACTCCCATTTTCCATCATATTCTAAATATGACACACTACCCATGGACATCCTACTAAGTTTGTCATCTACCATATTAGCCTTTACCATGTGATATTTCATGCTCATGTTATAATCTTTGAGAACTTCTAGGCATCTGCTTTGTGTGAGGTTGAGATCCCTTTGGGTGAACACATGTCAGAAGCACTTATGATCGATGAAGATATCCAAATGAACCCCATACAAATAATGACACGATATCTTCAATGCAAACATAGTGGCCGCAAGTTCAAGATCATGTATCGGATAGTTCTTTTCGTACACCTTTAATTGCTTAGGACATAGTTAATCACCTTCCCATTTTTCATCAACATATAACCTTGAACACTTCGTGAGGCATCGTAATACATCATAAATCCTTCGATTCCCTCTAGAAAGGTCAAAATAATAGTAAAAGTCACCCAATCCTTCAAGGTTTGGAAAACTCTTCTCACATTCATTCATCTATATGAACTGCACTTTCTATTGAGTAAATCTAGTCAATGGTGATGAAATCGAGGACAAACCTTCAACAAATCGTTTATAGTACCTAGCTAGGCCCGAAAACTCCTAATGTTCAAAGATGTCAATGACCTAGGACAATTTCTCACCACTTTTGTCTTCTTAGGATCAACTTTGATCGCATCAGCAAATACCACATGCCCAAGGAAAGAAACCTCTTTCGATTGAAACTCGTATTTGTTAAACTTAGAAAATAATTTCTCTTCCTCAAAGTTACAACACCACCCTCGGATGCTCTATATGCTCTTCTTCACTCTGAGAGTAGATCAAGATATCATGGATGAATACTACCACAATCACGTCAAGGTAAGTTTGAACATCTTATACATGAGATCCATAAAGATTATTGGTGCATTGGTTAGGGTAAAAGACATTACCACAAATTTGAAATGTCCATACCTTGTCCAGAAAACTGGTTAGGCGATGTCACTTTGCCTTACCCTTAGTTGGTGATAATTAGACCACAAGTCAATCTTTGAAAAATGTTTGACCCCATGCAATTGATTAAACAAGTCATCAATCCTTTGGACTGGATACTTGTTCTTGATGGTAACCTTATTGAGTTTCCAGTTGAAACAACCCCAAAAAATACTCAACATGTGCCTCAGAAGCGCTCAAAATTATAATTTCCATATATCGCAAAATCTATGCATGATATCAAAAATTTGACTTCATATTCTTGATTAGGGGGCTAAATTGAGTGGGGGATAGGTCTAACCCTGATTTTAGAGCAAACGTAGAAAAATTCCATTTTGCCAAAATTACACATTCCAGTGAGGGTACACGTTCTCTCTGCGACACGGAGCCATCGTACAGATGTGTTATTTTACTGCCAATTTTCTATTTTAGTCTAAAGCTTTTGGGTCTTTGCTGTAAGCCTTCCCATGCATGAAAATTCTATACTTAGCCATGTTTCACCTTCATATCATACAATGCTTTCCCCAATACTCTCTCAAACACTTAGACAAATATTTTACTCAAAATTAAGGGTTTTAAACTCGTTTTACATATTGAGGATTTCACTCAAGCTTCAAGTCACCATTTCCAACCTTCATCAACGAATTCTCAAAGGCTAATGTGTGTGGGTTTCAACCATTGAGTTCTTTCACCCATGGTGCCTAAGCTTCCTTTTTACATAAATGTTATGTTTCCAAGTTGATTTATTTATGGGTCTTACATACTATGAATTGGACTACGAACTATGTTGGGGTCTTATAAATGTGTGATTGTTTAAGCATATTTTGAGCTATAAATCTTTGACCTACCTTAAGATTAAATAAAGACTTTTGATGTATATTTCATGTGGGTATTACCAAGTGTTGGTGGGTGGTTTTACATTAAGTTTTCTTGCATGATTTCTGATCTTAGGCGTATTTAGATGCCTAATTTGCCAATAATGCCCATAAATAGAGTGAATTTAGAGGATAGATTAATAAAGTATAGGTATTTATGTGTCATTTTCGCTTGTTTTGCTGATGTAGGGCCAAGTGTGCCCGTTGGTGGTGTTTATATAGGATTTAGCTTTGATTAGGGAGTTTGGGGTTAAACTTGAATTCGATAGAATGACACAACTCGAAATGTGAAGGACAAAAATTAGTAGATGTAGCGAAAAGACCATGATTCCACGTGGCAGACTTAGGAGCAATGTAGCAGAGCTGAAAAAGATAAAAAAAAGGCATGAATCCCAAAGGAAATGCAAGGTCCACATCACAGATCGGCTCAAAAAGTACAAAATTATCCAGTTAACAAATTTAAGCAAAAATCCAGGAAACAAGGTGTCTATGTCGTGGACCTAAGGACCCGACGTAGAAAAGTCATAAAATGGGGTTTTAATTTTGTCTTTATCTCAGACTTTAGGTTTTACTTGAGTTTTGACGCAACAAATACTATAGAGGCGACGGAGAACTAGTTTCCATAAAGATTTTGGTTAGTTTAATCTTTAGCTTTTGGTTTAATGTTTCCACTTCATTCATGATGTAATTCACATCCATGAGTGGCTAAACCTCTATATTCTAGGGTTGTAGTCATAGACTATGTGTAGTTCTTAACTTTTGACATCTATGAATGGTTTCAGTTGATTATTCCTATGTTAGTTATATATATACTTCATAGCCTGATCAACTAGAGAGTAAATTTGTTGTTCACTCTGGATTCGAGAGATGTTGGAGTGGATAGAACACAATAGGATAGGGAGCTTATTCAATATTAGGAAACTAGGTTAATTCGTGTAAGGGAGACTTGTGACAACTACCCTTACACCTTGCATGGTTCATATACTGGATGATAGCTTTAATGTATTTTTATTGGCCTGTCGATCCCCGCTCAACGAAGTAGTTAGATAGTCAATCACGGTAGGACGACAGAGGCATGCAACCCTATTTATGTAAATTAAACCCCGTGAATCAATAATCAGGAAACCAACATAGATAGATATGATTAAAACTAGACAGAATCATAAAGATTACAACCCTAGAATTGCACCTTTAATTGATATCTTGCGTGAAAGTCATCTTAGTTAGAAGAAGTTATTTATTTCCTAATTTAGTTTCCCTAAAACAACAACTCTTTTTATTAAAGCACCACAAGTGTGATAACCGATAAAGAGTACTAATTATAATCAAATCCCTTGGGTTTGACAACCTGGCCCTTTAATCAAGGCCGCTAGATTACTTGTGAGACCGCATACGCTTGTATGTGCTAGGGACTAACAAGTTTTTAGTTCCATTGCTGGGGATTTTGAAGCAAATTTGTTCATTATCAATGTTAGCTTGTTTTGTGGTGATCACTACATTTGATCTTAGCGGTGTTTTTGTGCAGGAAAGCAAGTTCTAAACTAGAAGATTAGGACTCTTATTTTCGTCAATCAAAGAGAAGAGTAGGAGTTTTGTTTGAAATGTCACCAATTGAATTGGTTAAACTAGAGGATCAAGAGGATAATAAGGTGGAGGTTAATCCTATTGCAGAGGACATAGAAAACAACAAACTACTCGCACCAGTACCTCCGGCTGCTAATGTAGCACCAGTATTGAGACTAGTAAGAGACGTACCAATCTTAAGAACTACAAATGTCATGAGCTATTTTGTCAAACCTGAGCCTAGTGGGCGGTGGGAGCTCAAACAGAACATGGTCCAGTTGCTATACTCTACTAGGCAATTCACTGGGCTTCCTCATGAAGACCCACAAGTTCATCTTCAGAACTTTCTTGAGATTACTGATACTTTCATTCCTATGGGGGTAAATTGTGACTATGTGAGGATGAAGTTTTTTCCCTTTTCACTATTAGGAGAAGCCCTGATGTGGTTACAAATTGATCCATCTAACTTCACAGCATCCTGGGATCATTTGGCTCACAAGTTTCTCACCAAATTCTTTTCATCAGATAAGACAGCCAAGCTAAGAAGCGAGATCCTGAGTTTCAAGCAAAGGGCTAGAGAGAACCTATATCAGGTATGGGACAGGTTCAGAACTCTACTGATCAATTGCCCACACCATTGCCAAGATAAGGAGGTATTGGTTCACACCTTTATTGAAGGGTTGGGACCCAATACAAAGATTCTTCTTGATTTAGCTACAGGTGGTCAAGTGTTGGAGAAGACATATGATAAATTATATGTCTCCTAAATAAAATTACTCAAGGCAACCTAGAATGGAATAGAGGATTTAGCAGACCAACAGTGTAGAAATAGGCTAGGGTCTATGAGATTGATATAACTAGCCTGCAAGCCTAAATGTCACCAATGCAAAACATGATGACCACAAACTTCAACAACCTGGCATTAGGTCTAAAATAGTAGATTCCATTGTCTGCAGGTCAGCAACAAGCACCTATGAATATGGTACAGTAACAGTCATCGAGTTGGTGTGATGTATGCGGGGGAGGAGATCATATGGCTGAAGCTTATAGATCTAATCCTGAGGCGGTAAACTTTGTGGGTAATGCTAACATAGGAGGTTACTAAGCATTTGGGCACACCTACAACCCGAATTGGAGAAACCACCCAAACATCTCATAGGATAGAAATCAACAGAATCATAGGCCATCACAACAGAGATCACAAGGTAAAAATGCATATCAAAATCAGCTGGTCAGCAGCCTGCAAGACAGGCCAATACGAATACCATGAGTGATAGTGAGGTGTTAAGGAAGATCTTAGCTAATCAGAACAAGCAAGAAGAAGAAATCCATAGGAACAAATGGGATCTGTAAAATTTGGAAAAGCAATTGGGGCAATTGCCCACTTCAGTAAGTGCTAGGTCTTTAGGGGTTTTACCAGTCAATACTGATCCTAACCCAAAGCAAGTGAATGCAGTCAGCACATGGAGTGGGAGGCCATTAATTGAATTGATCCCAAGAATAAGAATGGGGAGGACTAGATTACTATGCAAAATTATAAGTCTGGCAATCCCAGCCCAAGTACTGATGAGGACACCCCATTAGTAAAACGTCTCCTCTGTTCCCACAGAAGATCAAGAAGAAGAAGGAGGAATTCATTGGGCTGCCAAAACAGTACAAATTAACTTACCTTTGATTGATATTTTGCAAGGGTTCCCGAATGCTAAGTATGTCAAGGAGATTATGGCAAATAAGACCAAATGGGTAGAGTATGAGACTGTGGCCCTGACAAAGGCATGCAGCTCCAAGATTCTCAACAAATCACACTTACCAGCCAAACTCAAAGATCCATGAAGCTTCACTGTACAAGTAACTATTAGGAGCTTTCTGAATGCTAGGGGCTTGTGTGATCTTGGGGGTAGCATACACCTCATGCCCACATTATTTTCTTGAAGTTGGGGCTTGGAAGGACAAAGCCAACAACTATTGTATTGCAGTTGGCAGATCATTTTGTGGCAAGTCTAGATGGAGTAACGGAGGATGTCTTAGTCCAAGTGAGGTCTCTCATCTTCCCCGTGGACTTCGTCATCCTCAATTTTGAGCCTAATCCTAAGGGCCCATTCATTCTTGGGCACCCATTCATAGCCACGAAAGGGGCATTTATTGATGTTATAGCAGGGCGGCTCACCATATGAGCCCATGACAAGGTAGAAGTGTTTGATGTCTATAATGCAATAAAGTTACCAGCTGCATATGAGGACCTAGCATCTATCATAGTCATAGACACTGCAGTAATCGTGACCTGGGTTAAAATTGAAAACCCAGTAGCCAGGGTACTGTTAAATCAAGGGCTAGTGGATGATGCGAAGGCTTGAGAGATTCAGATTGTGCTAAATGATCACAATGTGAGAATGTTGAAAAAGATGAATGGACCCTTGAATAGGGTGTTGGGACCACCTCCCAAAACCTCTATGGAAGAAACTCCTAATTTGGAGTTAAAGCAGCTACCATCATATTTCAAGTATGAGTTTCTTGGCGAAAATAATACATTACCTGTAATCTTGTCTGTTTCATTGACTATAACACAGGTAGAAGTGGCTGTTGTGGTGTTAAAAAAGCGAAAGAGAGCCATGAGGTAGCAGATGTCTGACATCTATGGCATCAGCCCAACACTAAGCATGCACAAGATATTCATGGAGGAGGGCCATAAGCCGGTGGCTCAACTGTAGAAGAGGCTTAACTTGATCATAAAGGAGGTTGTGAAAAAAGAGGTGATAAAGTGGGTGGATGCAGGGATCATCTTCCCCATATCAGACAATAAATGGTTAAGCCTTGTTCAATGTGTTCCCAAGAAGAGCGGGATGACAGTTGTCATAAATGAGAAGAACGATCTAATTACGACAAGAACGGTAAAGGGGTGGCAAATCTACATGGACCATAGAAAATTGAATGATGCCACAAGGAAATATCATTACCCAGTGCCTTTCATTTACCAGATGTTGGATCAACTTACTGAGTAGGAGTATAATTGCTTCCTACATAGGTACTTAGGGTACAACCAAATCACCATTGCACCCGAGGACCGGGAAAAGACAACTTTCAGCTACCCATAAGGGACATATGCTTTAAAGTGTATGCCCTTTGGGTTATGCAATGCATGAGCCACATTTCAGAGGTGCATGATAGCGATCTTTCATGATATAGTAGAGAACTTTGTGGAGGAGTTTATGGATGATTTTTCTATCTTTGGGAAGTCATTTGAGAGTTGCTTGCAGAACTTGGACAGAGTACTAGCTAGATGCGAGGAGACTAACCTCGTCCTTAATTGGGAGAAGTGTCACTTCCTAGTTAAGAAGGGATAGTATTAGGCCACAAAATGTCCAAGAAACGGTTGGAAGTTGATATAGCTGAGATAGAAGTTACAGACAAGCTACCTTTACCCATTTCAGTCAAAGAAGTCTAGAGTTTTCTAGGACATGTGAGGTTTTACTGCAGGTTTATTAAAAACTTCTCAAAGATCACGAAGCCATTGTGCTCTTTACTGGAGAAAGAGGTATCATTTCACTTTGATGAATCTTGTTTTCAGGCATTTGAAACACTGAAGAAGAAGTTGGTGGAGACTCTGGTCTTGGTCACAATTGATTGGGGTCTTCCATTCGAGCTTATGTGTAATGCCAACGATATAATAGTTGGAGCGATACTGGGGCAGCATAAAGATAAAGTCTTTTGTTCCATATACTATGCTAGGAATACCTTGGATGCAGCACAAGGCAACTATACATTTACTAAAAAGGAAATGCTGGCACTAGTGTATGCATCGGTAAGTTTAGAGCTTATTTGGTAGGGACACAAGTGATGGTGTTCATCAACCAGACGACGGTGAAGTATTTTTTCAACAAAAAAGATGCCAAGCCTGAATTGGTCAGATAGATCTTATTGCTCCAATAGTTTGACATCAAGATCAAAGATCGAAAGGGGAATGAAAACTAGGTTGCTGACTATCTATCTCGTCTGGAGACTGATGCTCACATAGGTGAGCAACCATGAATCAGAGAAGAATTTCCTGATGAGTAGTTACTAACCATTGAGGTGGAACAATTACCATGGTATGTTAATATTGTTAACTATTTGGTAAGTGGTATGTTGCCACCTGAGGCAACCTACCAGCAGAAGAAGAGGTTGGCCTATGATGCTAGAGCTTATATCTGGGATGAGCCAGACTTTCTCAAATAGGGAATAGATCGCATGGTACAAAGGTGTATTCCAGAGTCTGAGATGATGCAGATCCTAGAGATATGTCATGCCTCCCCGTATGAGGGATATCATAGTGGTAATCGGACAACACATAAGGTATTGCAATCAGATTTTTTCTGGCCCATTTGTTTTGAGATGCTATTTAGTTTTCTAGAGCCTGCAATGCATGTCAGAAAATAGGAGCTATATCTAACAAGCATGAGATGCCCCTAAATAACAATCTAGAAGTGGAAATCTTTGATGCTTGGGGCATTGATTTCATGGGACCATTTCCATCTTCCTTCAGGCATCACTATATTCTTATCACTGTAGACTATGAATCCAAATGGCTAGAAGTAGCATTTTACCTACAAATGACGCAAAGGTGGTAACCAAGTTCTTTAAGAGGAATATCTTACATGGTTTAGTACTCCAAGAGCCATTATCAGTTATGGCAGAACCCACTTTTTGAACCAAATCGTGAAGAACTTGCTAGACAAGTATGGGATTAGGCATAGTGTGGCCACACCACATCACCCATAAACCAGTGATCAAGTGGAGGTGTCTAACCAAGAATTGAAGCAGATATTGCAAAAGATTGTGAATGCCACCAGGAAAGATTGGCCAGAAAAGCTAGATGAAGCACTATAGACGCATAATACTCCAATCGAATCATGCCCCAAAGTCCCTTTAAGGCGGACCGACACCCATTATTGGTAAGGTTCGGGAGAACCAAACTATATCTTTGCACATTTTAGACATATTACAAGGGATTTCTATAGTTAACATGCATTTATGCTAGTAAACAATAATAATAAGCCAAAAGGAAATGCATATGACTAGGCCATTGGGGCCACGATGTCTAAGGTATGAGACATGACCACACTTTAATTCACATAATGTACAAAGCCTCTAGATAAGAGAAAGTATCTGATAAAGGTCGAGAAAGGCCTAGCCTCGACTACTGTACAATACAAATATATAAGCTCTAGACATATACAAAGCTCCGAAGCAACTTGGAGCTTGGTAACAATAGCTGGATGTCCTATACTCTATTGGGGAGATCTACTAGCACCTGTACCTGCAACATGAAATGTAGATCCCTATAAGAGACTTCAGTACGAGATAATGTACTGAATATATAAGGCAGAAAATACTGTAGATGAAGTAACAACTCAAATGAAACTATGCACTCGTGTAGATAAGTGACCACCTTTGGTTATACATTGGAATCATGAACTTTATTTTCTTTATATTACTTTACCTTTACTGTATAATCTGTGCACAACTGTAATATAAATAACCAACTGATCAATGGTAAAACTATATTGAGATCGTCCCTGGCTAGGTTCTTTCTTAACCCCTCGGGCTACCACCCATGATAGGATAGTCCCTGGCTAGGTGATGCTTCCACCCCTCAGGCTACCACACATTAATAAATAATACACTTTATCTTTCAATTATCTTTGAGATTATTCTTTTGGTGGTGATAATATTGGAGCTATAGGACTGTAGATGTAGCATGTGACATGTAAATAGTTATACAAGATAATATGACAATAAAAAAAGTACATTATATAAATAATGAGATGCGTATGAGATGAAATAACTCGTGAACTTTATTTAGCAACAAGAATCTATGAAACTTGGTATCCATATGCATATGCAGATTTAGAGGTGATTATGTATGGTAGCATATGAACATATGAATGTGTGGAGACACGGTTAATAGTGATGCTAGAGTTGGTAATACTTTTATCTACCAAGGAGGGATCTATGTTTCATGCCAAATGATACAAAATCAAGTAGCCTTACATATCTCATTGTATGACCTCGTTACTACCTTGGGGTGGCTGTGTTTTCCCTCAAATATTTATCTACAATATATTAGGCAATAAGACTAGTATTAGCAGCAAAGAAACACTTCTTGACGGCCCAATATCATAAAAACTATCACCCGAACAACAAGCTTATAATTATCGACCCAAAGGCGTTCCTTCAATCTTTTCACTTATAATCTTATTTTCTAACAACCATTATTATGTACATGTAATTTATATCTTATTTCAGAACCTTAACAGTCTTACAACAGACCATAAGATACAACACATAACAATTCTTCACAACATACAAACAGGCGACATAACATTATGTCTTTCACCACACTTCGACGTCAACAAGCCCGAACCTGTTTTAACCTTACCTAAATTGTACTCAACACATGAATACATAAATATAACCTCAAAACATTCTTATAACAGTACTAAAGCAGTCATGAAGGACGTGAGGCAATAGCCTTCCATCCAACATCCCACAAGTTCATACTAAGAACACCATTGTGATATGCTATAAGGACTCACTTTTGTTGACTGTAAAAGTAGTGCAACAGCTCAACTACATGACTAAAAAAATATACCTTGTTAAAGTATAAGTCTTAATTCATAATTTAGCCAACCAATTAAGAGAAAATCCTCTTGAACAACAAGAAACATTCACAACAATACTTAGGACACATGCTGTCCAAAATTTCCAAAAACATACTAGCATATACTTCTTATTTTTCATGAAGAAACCATACTAAATACACAACTATAATTGCTTACCTTTGCATTCAAGATTCTGGTTTCCCTTCAAGAGCCTTGGAGGATTGTATTTGCAGCTTGGTAAAGTGAAACAGACTGAAGACAAGATTCTTTAGGAAAGCTAAAATATTATTTTAAGTGGAGTGAATTGAGGGCTGCTTTTGATCCATTATTAAAGACCTTTTTGGCCAAATTTCTCTTGTCTTTCGACCAGATATTGGCACCTATTAATACACTTGTTATGCAACATGTTATTCCTTACACTTTTGCCTAAATAGGTCTCCAACTTGATGGGCCTTTTGCTGCCCATTTTTTCAGCTTTCTTCTTAATTAGTTTAGGCCTAGTTTATCAAAGAAATTGTTATGTATTTGGGCCCCTTTCAATATATTCCTTGGGCTGAACATATAGTCCATTCATTATGCTAAAGCTTGGGCTGAAGTTACACCCCTAACATGGACTTTATTTATAATCGGACTTGGACAAATTTGATATCGGGCCTTATCTCTGTTTAGCTAGAAAATTTAAGCTAAGCAAGTCGGGGACTCACCTACTTGATTATTATGTCATACAAGTATCTCAATTCTTTTACTTTATTTATGGTTGTGATCTTCTCAATTTAACACAAAATATGTATACACTCGATCCTCTTAAGCGTTAGACGCACATATTGCCCATTAACACAAGATTCAAGCACTTTTAAGAATTGGTGCTAATTTGACAAAACCATATCATATTTTATTTACATAGCATTAGTACATGTAAAATGTAGGGTATTATATCTTTTCCCCCTTAGGAACCTTGGTCATTTTCCCCACACTATAGAGATAATATTATATATATACATTCCTTTCATAGTCATATAGTCATTTAACTCATAAGACATGCATTGGACCTTTAATTTCTCAGGAAACCATAACCAGACATTTTATCAAACACTTGGTGGGTGTAGTGCTAGTGTAAAATCATACAATTCAAGAGTAAAGTCATGCTAGAAAATTTTGTATAAAATCATCATTAGATACTTAGTAAAATCCTTAAGCAATTTACATTCAAAACCCTTCATCAAATTTCACCATAAATATTAGATTCATAGCTCAAAACATGCTAAAACAGTCACAATTTCATGAAACCCCAACATAGTGTGCAGTGAAATTCTCAATAAATAAGAACCATGAGTAAATCAACTTTAAATCATGCAATCTAGGGTAAAATAAAGCTTGGGCATCATGGGTGAAAGGAACCAATGATAGAAACTCACATACCTTTGGAGAATCCTTGAAGAAGATTGGAGATGGAGACTTGAAACTTGAATGAGAACCTTAAGATCCAGATGAGTTTTGGGACTTGAAATTAGTAGAGAAATATGAGTATATATGTTTGAATGAGTATTAAGGAATGTCTTAAATGATATGAGGGTGAAATATGGCTAAGTATTGATATTTTTACGCCTGGGAAGACTTAGGCCCAAGACCCAAAAGCCTTGGACTGAGATTAAAAAAACTAGCAACAAAAATACACAGGAACGAGTCTAGGCCGTGATGCAAACCTATCGTGGAGGCAAAATTTATACATGTCTGCGATGGCTGCATATCACGGCACCATCGCGGATCGATTCTGAAAATTAAAATTTTGGAAAAAAGAAATTGTTATTCATTTGCTCTAAAATCGAGGTTAGACCCATTTCGCACTCAATTTTGTCACTTGTCAATAATATGAAGTCAAATTTTCGATATCATGCATGGATTTTGAGATATATGGAAATTATGATTCTAGGCACTTTTGAGGCACATTTTTGGACACTTTCTGGGGTCATCTCAATATCTCCCCCTTGGGAACATTCGTCCCTGAATGCCAAATAAAGATATATAAGAGACGTAAATAGAACAATTTCAACCCATACAAGGATGCAGCAATGCAGTTAAACATCATTTCAAAAATCTCAACATAAGTGTAAAATCATCATGAACTTGTCAATTTAAACAAGAATATATAAACTGACATAGGGGTGAACTTAAGACCTGAAGTCACATAGGGGACTTAGATTTATACCTTAGGCTTGAGTAGAGTGGCAAAGATAATGATATTGCTTTTGCATAACCCTCCCATGTAGTACTTTCAAGTTATTGATTCCTCCAAAAGACCTTAACAGAGGCCATATCTTTGTTTCTCAACCTCTTCACTTATCTATCCAAAATCTGAACTAAAACCTTTTCATAGGTCAAATTGTCTTCAACAACACCCACAACTTCAAGGGGCACAACAGCATTAGGGTCTCGCACACATTTCCTCATCATGGATACATGAAAGACCAGATGAATCAAATCTATCTCACTAGGCAATCTCAACTCATAAGCTGCCTTGACAACACTTCTCGTTACTCTATAAGGACCCAAATATCTTGGACTCAACTTGTCCTGCTTTCCAAAATGGATCACACCTTTCATGGGTGACACCTTCAAATAAACCCAATCACCAACTTTGAATTCGGCATCCCTTCTCCTCACATCAGCATAGGACTTTTGGAGACTTTGGGACCTGTTTAACCTCTCCCTAATCATCCTAACCTTTTCAAGAGCTTCCATAACCAGATCTGGTCCTAACAGAGCCATATCTCCAACTTCAAACCATCCAACCGCTGATCTATAATGTCTACCATAGAAAGCCACAAAAGGATCCATACAAATGCTAGAATGATAGATATTGTTGTACGCAAACTTAATCATTGGAAGATGATCATTCCAACTATCCTTACACTCTAGCATAGACGCCCTAAGCATATCCTCAAGTGTTTGGATAGTTCTTTTGGCTTGCCCATCCATTTGAGGATGAAAGGCCCTACTAAGTTTAACCTTTGTACGAAAACCCATTTAGAAAGACCTCTAAAAATATGAAGTAAATTGAGCACCATGATCAGATATGATGGATAAAGGAACCCCATGCAATATCACCAAGTTATAAATGTACAATCTAGCATAATCTTCAGCCCCATATGTGGTCTTAACTGGTAAAAAGTGAGTTGATTTCGTCATCCTATCAATGACAACCCAAATGAAATCAAAATTCTTTCTAGTCTTGGTCAACCTAACTATAAAATCCATACTAATCTCTTCCCACTTCCAAGTAAAAACCTCTATGTTTTGGGTTAGGCCACGCAACCTTTGATATTCAACGTTGACTTATTGGCAATTATGATAACCAGACACAAATTTGACAGTGTATTTGTTCATGCCTCCCTACTAATACAGCTCTCTCAAATCTCTATACATCTTAGTAGAATTGGGGTGAATAGAATAGGATGAACCATGAGCCTCATCAATAATCCTCTTTCTCAAGCCAGTAACATAAGGCACACAATCTACCTTAGTATCTAAGTATACCATCTCCCCCTTTGTAGAAAACCTTCACTCTCCCATCACTAACCAAGGCCTTCAATTCTAACAAAGAGGGATCAAAGTCTTGCTTAGATTTCACCTCCTCAATCAAGGAAGTTTTTTGAACTACCAACAACCACAATACCACCATAGCCAACCGGTGGACCTCCTTAGTTACCCCTTTTCTACCACCATCAATATGAACTAGGCTACCCATGGACACCCTACTCAAAGCACCACAATATTAGCTCTATCGAGGTAGTACTACACACTCATATCATAATCCTTGAGGAGTTCTAACCACCTTCTTGTTACCCTCAATTCAAACCTATCATATTTAGCAAACAATCACTTATCCCCCCAAAACATGTAACTCTAGCCCCAAATGATTCACAAGCTCTAAATAAATCGAGGCTCCATCACTAGAGGCCACCACAAACATGCCAAGGTAGGATTTTAAGAGCCTATTCATGAAACCCATAAATATAGCCTATGCATTAGTCAACCAACCAACCCCAACATGACTCAAATTGCTCACTCCTAGTCTGAAAAGACACTTAGGGATATCATCTACCCCTATACTCACTTGGGGACAAATTTTGAACCAAAGATCAATGTTAGAGTAGTGACTAGACCATTTTAGTTGGCCAAGTAAATCGCCTATCCATAATCATCATATTACACCTTACGAGTCCTACACTTATTGGAAGCATGATATGCATGCAGTCAGACCACCCCAAGACTTCCAACTATCAAGTAAAATACAACCAAGTTCACAAAACAAGATTCTATGCAATAAGAACATTGAAAACCCTTATAGACCTTCTAGTGACAACAGACTCACGTCACCATTCAGGACATATATAAAACCTATTAACTCAAAGGAATGACAAGGAATAGCGACCCACGAACCTATCAATACTACAAGAAAAAGTACTTATTAAAGACCAAAATTTAAGGATAAGTTATAAATATGGTCCCAAAAATATACATATAGGGATGATTTTATATACTGTTCTGTAGTTTATTATTTTATTTTTTAAAAATGCTATTACCTGGTCACTGGCACTAAAATTTCAGCGGAAAAGATAAGTGAATAGCGGGAATGAAAAATATTTCACTAATAAAGACTAAAAGTTTTTCTCTCTATATATATCTCAAATCCCCAAATCTCTATTTTCTCACCCTCTCTCTAACGTAGAATATAGCTAGTGTCCATCTATAGCGCAACATTAATAATTTGTGTAGCGCAGCATAAAAAATTTGTGTAGTGCAGCATCAACAATTTGTAGCGCAGGATCAAGCATAAAAAAATTTCTTTGCAAAATTTCCTAAACCCATAGAAGAAATCATGAAAGGGTAGCTAAACTTTTCATCTACCACTAGTAAATTTCTTCCTTCTTTATCTGTTCATCTCTTTCTTCTTCTTTTCTAGTAAAATCTAAAAAAGTTTCAAACATTTTTCTTTCTGAAGGATTGAATATTTTGTTATTCGAGTCTTGAAGATATTAATTCCTTTGATTTAGGACTAAAAAATATAATATTGGCTGTAAAACTAGGGTTTTAAGGGTAAAAGAGGAGACATTTGAGAGTTTATTTTATAATTTTTCCTGTTAAAATCTTGTTATAAGTAGCTTGAAGTGCCAAGTTTTCCTAGTCACTACAATTTATTTTCGATTAGATGATGATCTGGTCGAGTATTTTTACCATCAGAATCTGTAATTTTAGTTCATATATTTCATGAGATGCAAACATTGACAAAGCTTCACTTCTTCAGAAATGCTTTTACTAGAACAAAGAAGACGGGTTTCAAAGTAATTGAATTTTTTATTCTTACAATCATAATGCCTTTGTTGTATTTTTGACTAGTGATTTGTGAATTTTATTTGATGCAAAAACTCTTGGAAGGTGATGACTTATACAAAATAAGAGTACCATCTAATGTATTAAACCTTCTCGGTAGAGAATACCTTGTTTCCTCAATTAAAGCAGTAAGTCTGGAACTGTTGTGTTTAAAAGTATCAGCATTTTGTTCGAAGTTAAAGCGAAGCTACCTTTTTCATTATTAGGAGCAATGCACCAAAGGTTGAGTTGTATTGTTTATACATTTGGAAATTCAAAAAGAAGTAGTCAAAATGACATGAATACTTTGCCTTGGTGTGATCTAATGTATGTCCAGGCCTTTATGCCTTATGACGTTGAATCTTTTTGAGTATTTAAAGTTTTCCTATGATATTGAAGTTTTAGGGGTTGAAAAGTTAACTGTTGTCTCGCAAGGAACTTTTATGTGGACACCTTTTAGGGAAGAAACTTTCAGGTGATTTAATAATTAATGCATACTTTCTAGAGATAATGCTATGTCTATCTGGACTATAATGCTATATTTATTTGAAGCACACTTTCAGATTTAGATTACTACATATGTCTAGTCCACTTAGTTTTATTATAGTAACACAACTTCAATAAAAAAGTTCAATATTAGTAGTCCATTTTACTTGTTTATTATAAATCATTAAGATTAGTTGACATATTTAATAAAAAATTATGTGTCTCTTAGTTAATTTGTTATTCTAAAATTATATTAATTTAACTTTTATTTATAATCCAAGGTTATGGAACCAAGTAAGCAATGGATGCAATTTGTTCATGACCAACTTAATGAAGCCTACTTAGCCGGTGTACAAAAATTTTTGAATTATGCTTTTCAAAAAATAGGAGAATTATATGAAATAAGATGTCCATGTGTCAAATGTTGTAATATAACATTAGAAACACGTGAGACAGTTGAAACACATTTGCTTGTATATGGAATAATTAAAAATTATATCTTTTAGTATTATCATGGAGAAGTCTTAGGTGAGCCACAATCAGAATGTGAAGATGGAGATCGTAATGAAGTCAATAAATGTGAGCGGGGGGATAAAATACGAGAAATTTTGAGAGATATCTATCCTTATCATTTTGAAAATAATACATAGATTTCTAATAATGATTCTTATAAAGAGGAATCAAATATTGAAGACCAAAAAATTTATAGCCTATTAGGAGATTTCGAGAAGCCACTGTATGAAGGTTAAAAAATTTCAAAGCTTTCAACTTTGATCAAATTGATTCACATAAAAAGTATGGGTCGTTGGAGTAATGAGTCATTTATGATATTGTTGAAAATATTAAAAGATGAGTTGTAGCCTTATGGAGCCAATTTGCCAAATTCATATTATTGGGACAAAGAAGGTAAATTAATAACCTTGGGCTTTCCTACGAAAAGATTCGTGCTTGTTGAAATGATTGCATGTTATTAGAAGGAGGACATGTTACTTTATCTTTGTAAAGTCTATAGTGCTTCTAGATGGAAAATGAATAAACATAGTGGGGAAGAAAAGCATAAAAAGGGTAAAAAGATAGCAATAAAGACTTTACGCTACTTTCCGTTGAAGCCTAGGCTTCAAAGGTTGTTTATGTCTTCACAAACATTTTCTCTAATGACATAGTATCATGATGAAAGAATTGATGATGGTACAATGAGGCATCCAGCTGATTTAATGGCATGAAAATCTTTTGATGAGCTTTATCCTTCATTTGCGGCTGACCCTTGTAATATTCGACTTGTACTTGTGACTGATGATTTTCAGCCATTTCAAAACTCAAAAACCTCATATAGCATTTGGCATGTGGTACTTATTCCTTATAATTTACCATCTTGGTTGTGTATGAAACGAAAAAAAATTTATTATGTCCATGCTTATTCTCGATCCAGATGGTCCAAGAGATGCAATAGATGTTTATCTTCAACCCTTGATAAAGGAACTGAAGGAGTTATGGGAGGTCGGTATTGAGACCTTTGATGCATCAACCGGGCAAATTTTTAATTATATGCTTCTTTGTTATGGACCATCAATGACTTTCCAGCATATAGAAATTTATCTGAATGGAGTACAAAAGGAAAATTGGCATGCCCATGTTGCAACAAAGACACTTCCTCAATTAGATTGCCCAATTGTAAGAAAAACAGTGTTTAATGGATCATCGACGTTATCTTTCTCTTAATCATAAATGGAAGAATGATAAAAAGTCATTTGATGGCACAAAAGAGAAAAGGCTTCCACCAAAAAATCATTCTGGTATTGTGTTACTTGAACAAGTTCATGATTTGGAACGTTTACAATTAACAAAGGATCCAAAAAAGGGTCAAAATATCACATGGTGGTCGAAAAGATAATTGGAATAAGAAGAGTATCTTTTTTTATCTTCCATATTGAAAGTCTCTTTTATTGCAACATAATTTGGATGTTATGCATATTGAGAAAAATATATGTGATAGTATTTTAGGGACAATTATGAATGCCAAAGGAAAGACCAAGGACACCAACTAAACTCAACTAGATTTTTAAGAAATGAATATTAGGTCAGAGTTGCATCCAATAAGAAAAGGTGAAAAATATGAAATTTTAATGGCATGTTACACATTATCTCTACAAAAAAATCATAAATTATGTCTTTTTTTTTGAAGAATTTCAAGGTC
>JAOTQJ010161476.1:0-70706 GCA_025642045.1 Solanum sejunctum | reverse complement strand
GTATTGGAAAATGTTTAGAATGATATGAGGGTGAAAAATGGCTAAGTATAGGTATTTTCACATTTGGGAACACTTAGACCTAAGACTTAAGTCTTGGATCGAAGTCAAAAATCTGCATTAGTTTTAAAAATAATGCACATTGTGGATTGGACGCGTAAACTTCACTAGAAATTTCATTGTTGGAAAATTAAAATTGCTAATCATTTGCTCATAAATCGAGGTTAGACCTATTTTCCACTCAAAATGATGCCCTGAACAAGAATATGAAGTTGGATTTTCTATATCGTCCATAGATTTTGAGATATATGGAAATTAAGATTTCGAGCACTTTTGATGTATACTTTTGGGCACTTTTTTGTATCTTTACAATGATATGCTAAGAGGCTTGTTTGCGGTCCCTCTGGGTACCCCGTTCGCCATGTCACATCTAGGCCCTAAGTCCTGGTCGTGACATTATTGGGTTGCCGAATACTTTCAAGAAAAATGAGTTAGTTTGGGTGGCTGTGGACAGACTCCTAAAATCTGCCCATTTCATACTATTTCGGGTTAGTTATACTGCAAAGGAGTTAGCAGACATTTACCTTTGAGAGATAGTTCGGCTTCATGGAGTGCCTAATTCTATAATATTAGATCGGGGTACACAACTCACTACTGAGTTTTGGAAGTCTTTTCAGAGGTTGTTAGGATGACAAGTTGAGTTGAGTATATTTTTTCTTCCCCAGACTGATGGATGATCTGAGCAGGTTCTTCAGATCTTGGAGGACATGCTTAGAGCTTGCGCAATTGATTTTGGTGGACATTCGGATGATCAGTTTCCATTGGCAGAGTTTACTTATAATAATAACTACTTATTGAGTATATTGATCGCACCATATGAGGCTCTATATGGTCGCAAGCGCCAATCACCAATTAGATGGTTTGAAACTAGCGAAGCACAATTACTAGGTCTAGATTTGGTTCATCATGCCTTAGAGAAAGTTGTAGTGATATGAGAATGGCTTAGAACAGCACAAAGTAGATAGAAATCTTATGCAAATAAGAAAGTCTATGATGTAAAGTTCATAAAGGGTGAAAAGGTCTTTTTGAAAGTTTCTCCTGTGAAGGGAGTTATGAGATTTGGTTGGAAAGGTAAGCTAAGTCCTAGATATATTGGTCCTTATTAGATTTTATATTGTATTAGATTGGTGGCATACCGACTTGCTTTACCTCCAAGATTATCCTCTGTACATCTTATATTTCACATGTCCATGCTTCGACAAAATATTCATGATGATATCCATAGGATTAATCTAGAAGATGTGCAACTTGATGAAAATTTAGCGTATGAGGAAGGTTTGATATATATTCTTTATAGGCAAGTGAAGCTATTGACGTTGACAAAAATAGTTTCAGTAAAAGTGTTATGGCGCAATCATCCAACTGAAGAGGCTACTTGGGAGTCTGAGGCGGACATGCGAGATAGATATCCTTACCTATTTAACACTTCAAGTATGAGTCTAGACTCATTCGAGGATGAATGTTATTTTAAGTAGGGGAGAATGTAATAACCCTAACTTTTTAATAAAGGGTTAATTGATAATTTTAACCACTAATAATTTTTATTAAAAGATTTTATAAATAAATAAATAAGATAAAGGAGCAACTAAACTTTTTCTACTTTCTAACAAAGTGCATGCAGAAGAGAAAAAATTGACCAGTCTTTTTCTTCATCTATAATTACTTTCTCTTAGAAAAAATATACAAATCATAAGGTGATTCAGAAAAATTCATATATAGGATCAATTTGATCTTTGACCATTGTTTTGGGTGATAAAGTACAGGTATTTTGTTGTTGTTGTATACTTTTCTTGGTTGAAAACATATTTACCAAAAATTTCACCAATACGGTTTTAACAATGAGATTAAGAATACCTTTTCTTTTAATTTATAGTCAAAGGTATTGGGTATTAGGGTTCAATCATAAACTTGAAGACTAGGGATATTAAGACTTGAGTTTGGCCAACATAATTGATATCGATAATTAATATTTTTAACAGATTGAGACAAGTAGGGGCTATTTATTTGGGTGTTCTACGTGTGCAAGGTTGTAGAAATTGTCACTAATAAGGTATGTGAGACTTTAAGCTTTAGTGCTTGCTTTACAAATAAGCTTTTCAAAAAATATATTTTTCTCTGTCTGGTTTATGTGTTCGGACAAGCATGTGCTTGACAGAGTTGATATTTTTTTTATCAGCCCAAGATATGCTATTTTTGAGAAGAACATTGAATATATTCATGAGTAATATGTGGTATGATGCTGGATATCCTTCTTTATTACTGTGATGTGGTTACTAGGGGAATACTTAGTTGCCATAATATGTTAGGGACATAGCCATACTGTCTAATATGTTAGGGGCTTTGTACACGCTACCATAGTACATTTTTAGAGCATTGTACGTGCTCCCATAGACTTATCAGGGAGATGGGTTGATCTCCTTTGCTACCATTTTTTACAAGTTTTGAGTGTGTATTGAATTGAAACATGTAGTGACCATTTTTGAACATTTGTTTGAGCTTATTATGAAGTATATTCTTGTGTATATTATTTATGTATATCTATTATATAGATGTACTTTTTAACTCTTGTTCCAGGGATATTAAAGTAGTGAGTCGAGGATCTTACTAGGTTATATTTATATATAACTCACTCCTTACTTGCATGTCAATGCAGATATTGTTACAGAGGGCGATACTTGTGGCTGACGAGTTCATTTTCATGGACTCTGTTACTAAGGTGAGCCTTCGCATTGTTCGTGGAGGCTACTAGTTCAGCTCTATCTAGTATAATTTATGTCTTTCTTTTTGGGGGGGTTTGTATGCTCGACAGTTAAACTCATATCTCTCTATTAGATTCTCCATGATCTTATTGTAGGATTTAGGCTAGAGATGTTTTTGTTAAGCGATCTTTTCCTTTCAAAAATTGATATGTGATTTTGCTTTGCTAGTTACTCTATTGTTATGAGTATTGATGCATTTTGGAGTTACACATATTATATTCTTAGAGCTTGGATAGTTTGGATGTGTATGAATATTTAGTTCTCATGACAAATGGTAAAGGTCCAAAGCATGAGATATGGTATTAATGATGTTTTAATGATGAAATGAGCTTATGTACATGATATACTCTACATAGAGTGTTGCATTAGACCATGCCTAATCCGGAAAACTAAGAGCCGAACAACTGAGGTGGGGGTTTGTACTCATCAACCATGTGAGCAGTTTGTACCATACTACCAGGGTGATGGGGTGAGATCATCATCAATCGAGGCGAGGGTTTGTACTAATCAACCGAGGTGGGGGTTTGTACTCATCAAACCAAGTGAGGGGTTTATACTTTGCCACTAGGGTGATAAGGTGTGATTATCATCAACCATGTGAGGGGCTTGTACCAAACCACCAGGATGATAGGGTGAGATCATCATCAACTGACCAAGGGGTTTATACTTCAGAAATCTACTGGTGTATGCTTCACTAATGATATCCTATATAAGCCTAAATTACTTAAGCATGTTTTACTTATGCATTGATCATACATGTCACATTACTATATCATGCCTATTGTCTATTGTTATGCATGTTGACTATGAAGCTTATCTATTGTGCATTGCATCCCACATACTTAGGACATTCAAACGTACTAACATATGCTTTTGCCTACATGGTATCACTGTATAAGAACTGACGCTAAAGTTGATCCTCCTCCTCCTCCACATGGCTAGATCGGTTCTACTCAAAACTAGTTGGTGAGTCCTCCACTTTGGGGACTTTAGTCTATGTTGCTATTATCTATGCATTGAGACACTTTCTTGTGTTCTCATTTGACTATGAGGGTGTGCATGGTTACCTTTTCTTGGCCCTCGCTCTATCTATATATTTAGAAGTGTTTGTTGGACAAGTTATGTATTTATGGTATGATCTTTGACTCCTTGTCGCTTGACGATGTTGATTTGCAAGCTACCCTTATCCCCTTAGTATAATTTTATGTCTTTTACATGCTTCCGCAACCAATAATGTGTAATGATAAGTAGAAAGGCTTGTTTGTGGTTCCTTCAGGTTCCCCATTTGCTATGTTACGTCTAGGCACTAGGCTTGGGTCATGTCAATGGGCGATGCATTAGTAAACCCAAACTATATCATAACAAACTCATAATGTCCATATCTAGTCCAAAAGACCATCTTAGGACTATCACACTCCCTCACCCTCATTTGATGATACCTAGATTGAAGATCAATCTTAGAGAAGAAGCTAGTCCCTTGCAATTGGTCAAACAAGTCATCAATCCTTGGAAGAGGATATTTGTTCTTTATAGTGATCCTATTCAGTTGTCGAAAGTCAATATACATTCTAAGTGACCCATCCTTCTTTTTCACAAACAACACCGAGGCACCCCAAGATGATTAACTAGGTCTAATGAATACCTTCTCCTATAAATCTTTCAATTGCTCTTTTAACTCCTTCAACTCTGTCATGGCCATATGGTAATGGGGAATGGAGATAGGTTGAATATCGGGAAAGAGATCTATGCTAAAATCTATCTCCCTTTCGGGAGGAACACCGGGAAGGTCATTTAGTAAGATATCAAGAAATTCATTTACAACCGGAACCAACTCTATGGAATCGGAACCTAGATGGTAAAGACAGCCCTTAGAGATCAACTTATGGGCTTTAATGCATGAAATGAATCTACCCTTGACTATCACATCTTGACTCTCCTACTCAAGGACGGGTTCATTTGGACATTGAAACTTGACCCTATGGGTTCTAAAATCAACAGAAGCATAGTAGGCATGCAACCAATCCATCCCAAGAATGACATCAAAATCAACCATGTCTAATTTAACAAGATCACAAGGCAACAACTTATGCAAAATGCAAATAGGAAAACTCCTATAAACTTTCCTAGAAACAATAGAGGCACCAATAGGAGTAGACATTTCATATGACTCATGCACCAACTTGGGAACATGGAACTTTTTAGCAACAAAAGGGGTAATAAAGAAAAGAGTGGCACCCATATCAATCAAAGCATATACATCAAGGTCAAAGATTTTCAACATACTAGCAACAACATCGGGGACCTCACCAACCCCTTGCGTCCCATGTAGTGCATAAAACTAGTTGTGGTTTGGGGCACCACCTTGAGGATCACATCTACCCAATGGGACCACATTTGCACCTTGACCCTTTCCACTGTTTCTTGGACAATCCACCTTCTTATGACCAAGCTCCTCACATTCATAGCATGCATTAGAATCCTTCAAACATGGGACTCCATGACTCTTCCACATTTAGGACATACATCATTAGGATCCACATGACTAACAACTTGAGACTTAGGGAAGTCATTGGCAAATCCCCTATTAGTAGTATGAATAGGCCCTTGGCCTTGAAGAAATCTAGCACCCTTTTGGAATTTACCCTCAAATCGAGCCCTCTTGGCCTCATGTCCCCTTTTTTTCCTTTACTTTTCTTTCTCCATTTACTTGGTATATGTCATCAACCGAGATAAGTCCTCATCACAAATTAGCATTGTGGACTAACATTCTTAACTTACCAAGTCATAGACTCCCATCACGAACTTATTCATCCTTGATCTAGGATCGGCCACCAAATTAGGAGCATTCTTTGAAAGTTGATTAAACTTAAGGGTATACTCCCTCACACTCACAATACCTTGTTTCAAGTACATAAACTCTACCATCTTAGCTTTCCTAAGCTCAAGTGGGAAAAACCAATTAAGGAAAGCCAACTTAAACTCTTCCCAAAGCACTACATTACCAATTCCCTTCTCACCCTTCCATTGATCATACCATATTTAGGCTACCCCTTTGAGTTGGTATGCTGCCAACTCTGCCTTTTCATTTGGCCCAATACCCATAATATTCAAGATTTTACAGACCTTATCAATGAACTCTCGTGGATATTCATCCACCTTTTACCCATAGAATACCGGAGGATTCATTCTCATGAAGTCTCTTACCCTAACTCCCGTGGTAGTAGCATGAGGGGCTTGGGCCCCTTGATTAACTTGGTTGGCCACAACTTGGGCAAGCATAGTGAGAGCATCCCGGAGTTCACCATTAGTAGGTTGCTCCTTAGGAGTTTGGGCCCTTCTTCTTTCAGTATTTGGCATGCTCTAGCACGACAAAGAACAATCGTTAGGGGAAAAACATACCACAACTCTATAGCATGACTTAGATCATGAAGAAATGACACATTTCCTGAAAACGTCTCATAGCCTCCTATTCATAGTCATGACGTACTTCACAACTATGAATAGGACTCTAATCGACAGGGTTTGTTAGACTCCGAGGACCTATCAACCTAGTGCTCTGATACAAAAGTTTTCATGACCCAAGCCTAGGGCCTAGATGTGACACGCGCAAGGGGAACCCAAAGGGACCCCAAGCAAGCCTCTTAGAGCATTGTTACATATCCTTGGTCGCAAAAGCAATAAATCAAGCATCAACAGATAAAAGAATGGGGAAATCGGGGCTAAGGAAAAACACCTCCATGTCATTATAATCAAGAGACAAGAGTTAAGCACATATCATAGATACATAACATGTCCAACAAACACCTCAAATACATATATAAGAGTAGGGGCCAAGACAAAGTAACCGGACTCACCCTCATAGTCATAGACAACAAAGAAGAATGTTTTAATACAAACTAGGAGAAACATAGACTAAGGTCCCCAAAGTAGAGGACTCACCAACTAGCTTGAATAACACCGAACTAGCCACATGGAGGAGAATGATGATCAACTTGGGCACCGGTTCCTACATGGTGATATCATGTAGGCATAGAGTATGCGTTATTACATTTGAATGTACTAAGTATGTAGGATGCAATGCAACAAGAATTAGACATCATAATCAAAATGCATAACAATAGGCAATAAGCATACTATAGCAATATGACATGTATGATCAATGCATAATTAAAACAGGCTTAGTAACTCATGCTCATATAAGATATCATATGTGCAGAAGAGACCAATGCTAGCTATTCAAGGTACAAACCACTTGGTGGTTGATGATGGTTTCACCCTATTACCCTGGCGGTATGGTATAAACCCCTCAAATGGTTGATAATAATCGCACCTTATCACCACGGTGGCAAAGTACAAACCCCTCACATGGTTGATGAGTGCAAACCCCCACCATTGTTACCTGAGCTTTTATCCTCCCTAGATCGGGTATGGTCTAATGCAACATTTTATATAGAGTATATGATATACATAAGCTCATTTCATCACCATATGGTCATGCTCATCATGTCTCATGCCTTGGACCTTCAACTCCTTAAGAAACCACATTCAGATATTTTATCAAACACTTAGAGAGTGTGTAATGCTAGTATAAAACCATGAAATTAGAGATGAAATCATGTAATAAAATTCATTGTAAAAACATCAATTAACACCTTGTAATACCCTTAAGCAATATACATCAAAACCCCTCCTTAAATCTTATAATAGGTCAAACATTTATAGCTCAAACATAGCAAAATAGTCACAATTTCACATAGCTTTAACGTAGTGTGCAGTGAATTTCATAATAATCTAGACCCATTCATAAATCAACTTTAAATCATGTAATTTAAGTAAAACAATGCTTGGATTTCATGGGTGAAAGAAACCCATATACCTTAGCATGGAGATGAACTTGGTGAAGATTGGAGATGGAGAATTGAAGCTTAAAGGAGAACCTTAGCTTGGGATGAGAGTTTGGGACTTGAATTTGGGGAGAGAAAATATGACTAAGTGTTTGAGTGAGTATTGAGGATTATTTTTGATAATATGCGTGTGAAATTTTGCTGAGCATAGGTAAAAACACGTTTGGAAATACTTAACCCCAAGATTTAGAAGTCTTGGATTGAGTAAAAAAAATAGACCACTTTTACATTGTGGTGCATCGCGAGGGGGTTGTGAATTCCTCTCTAGAATTCGCACCTTGAAAAATTATAATTGCTAATATTTTGCCCTTAAATCAAGGGTTAGACCCTTTTTCACCTAATTTTGACCCCCTGAAAGAGAATATAAAGTCAGATTTTTGAAATAATGAATTGATTTTAAGATATATGGAATTTAAAATTCTGGACATTCCGAGGCACATTTTTAGGCACTTTTGGGGTAGTTTCAGCCATGTCACTCCTAGGTCCTAGGTCCAGGTCATAATATGAACCTGCCCTTATATAAGGACCCAAACTTTATACGACCTTAATAGAACATGAAAATTTTGTTTCAAAATGTTTTGGATCGAGGTGACACCTTATTGAAGCCTTCACAGTCTGTTTGGTGTTTTAGGGACCATGTGGAGCCTTATTGAAGTGGACATTTGCCTTTTGTGGGTTGGAAAGGCCTTAAGATATAGTTTAGGACCAAGACATATCATACTTGGACCTCAGACAAGCAATGTGAGGTCATACAGATCGTATGGTGGACCTTATGGTCGCCTTGGGCTTGAGACTTCACGATTTGGAGCCTAAGGCATATGGTATGGCCCATTTCATGAATAGTTTGGTGCTTCATAATCTGTGAATCCCTTCTAAGTATTGGATCATTGTCTCAGAACTTCATCTGGAGAATTTTTTCTAGGTAGAGTAGGACGGAGGAGGTACACAGACCATGTGGCTTGGTAAGTCCGTACCACCCTTCGTATGGGTGCCTATGTTGAATTTTTCTAAGTATGAAATTGACCTTTTGGACCTGTATCAAGTGAAAATTTTCTAAGTTTTGGACCACAAGCAAGTGTATAGTTCATATGGTGCCTCACGGACCGTACCACCCCTCCTTGAGACTTTAACTTTAATTTTTCTACTCATTTGATTAATGACATTTTTGTAATTATGGTTCATCCTAAGGGTCTTTTATGACTTTTTATGCTATCTAAAGACAATAAAATGAGCTATACTTTAGTCCTTTCATTCAAATTCATTCTTACAGTTAAAATTCTCATAAGTCACTCTTAAGAAGGCTCTCTCCAAGGATTCTTACAAATCTAAGCTTGGGAATCAAGGAAAGGCTCATTCTTCTTAAATTTTGTTCTTGAATCTTCTTCATTAGCTAAGGTATGTAGGATTGATCGGTGGTCCCCTTCAACCAAGAAAACCCAAACTCTTTTATGCTCAATTTTATGGAATTTTAGCTACTTTAAATATTGGTTTTTAATATTATTATTTATTAAATGCAATTGATGTATGGGCTTTGTTCAATTACTGCTGTTAAAGTGATTGAATCCCTAACATGATGAATTGCATGAAAGTATGAAGATATGAATGTGTATGTCCCCTTTAAAGCTTGTTTTGAGTATGGGTAATCTATATTATGATTTAGATATGAATTTTACTTATGGATTTACTTCAATTTCATATTGTATTGTTGATTTTAGATTAAATATCAATTACCCATGCTATGCTCACATCATTCATGGTATATGTATTCATGAGCATTGGATTTTATGAATTTTATGAAGTGGGCTAAGCCTAATTATGCTTATGTATATGATTTTGATAAGATTATGGTTATGACAAGAGTGTGATCACATAAATGTCTATGATATGGCTCTTTGAGCATTTTAGGTGCTTGCACCATTCCGTATGTATGTATGAGCCATTCCTATGCATGCGAAGCATGGTTATGACTATGATTTGACTTTTGAACTCAAGTATGAATAATTATGAATAATGTTTGGCTTTTAAGCCCAAGTATGAATTGAAATGATTTGAAATGACTAATTTCTTTTTTGAAAGCATGTATGTGTATAAGTATTCTTGTGGGATGTTTTGACTTAGCACCGATGGATTAGGGGCACTAGGTACCCAAGGGCCCTCTCTCATTCCTTGAACTATGTGACAGCATAGATATATGGTAGCCATTACTGAAATGACTGGGTCGTAAGGGATGGTTACACATTGATATGGTATGATATGATTTTGGAAATCCTTTTGAAATCATGTGAATGTAAGGAAGGTATCCATCTACCGAAATGATGGGGTCGTAAGGTATGATGTAGATTACCCTTGGGTAGTAGTCTTCTTCTACAGATTGGAGATCTTTAACAGACTTATTCATGTAATAGCTTATAAGATTTTGATTTATCGGTTATAGTCCATCCCCACTATATATGAACATTATTACATTTCATGCATCATGAATTTCATAGCATCTTGATATACTACGTTCCTTTGCTATATACCTCTTTCTATATTATGTGCCCTTGTCATCTAATATTGATCGTAGGTTCGATAAGTCATATGCATTGCATGCTTGCATACTTAGTCATTCAAATGTACTAACACATACTTTTGCCTACATGATCTAACCATGCTGGAACCGAAGTCTACCTTCATCCACTGTACGACAGTTAGCTTGGATCTTGAGATTTTGGGTTGTACTGAGTCCTATTTTCAAAGGACCAACCACCATTGCTCTACCTCTGGTGATTTAGTTTATGTTATTTACTTTGAGGGTGAGCCCGTGATATGTCTTGGTCCCTATCCTATCTTATGACTAAAGGCATTGTTGGATATCTTGTAAAATCTTTTATGTTTATATGCTAAGTGTTGTATTCGAAGATTATGATTATGGTTATGACTATATATTGGATATTATTTTGTCGATTGGCTATGATTATTATTTTGCTATTATGTTATGATGTGAAAGATCCTAAGTCTTAAATTATCTCCATAGTGTGAGTCTTACTTTTCCGTCCCTTAGAATTATGTGTTTACTACCTCTATGAGCTTCTAAATTAATGATATGTGAATAAATGCTACGAGGCTTGTTTGGGGACTCTCGGGTTCCAATTCACCATTTCACTCTGAGGACATAGGTTCGGATCATGGCAAGCTTTGTATCAGAGCACTGGGATAAGATCTAAACAAATGGGTCTCACTACTCTAATGAATGAGTTATAAGATGTGAGTAAGCTAGAATTGCTTGTAACCACTACTTCGGGCCAGACAATAGCAGTGCTTCACATGAACTAATTACAGCTTCACATACCGAATTACCATAGCAGACACTTGTCCTAAGCAATTTCTAAGCTAATTGCTTGTAACCACTACTTTGGGTCTGATAATAACGATGCTTCACATGAACTAATTATAGCTTCATATATAAAATAACCATAGGACACTGTTGGCCTAAGAAAATTATAAGCAAATCTTCTACTACTTTAACCATGGCACCCAAAATATGGCATTTAACCAAAACCCCAAAAGGATTTAGGTTGTCACACTCATTGCCCACTCCAATCATTCAAATTGTAAGTTAAATACCTCAAGATCTAAAGATTACCTAGAGTTTCCAACACCACAAGATTATAAGTTAAATATGGAAAAGAGTATGAACTCACCCAAATTAACAACAAAAACATTCAAATTATATAAGACCTAAACTATAAATCAAGTGCCAGTATCCATAACATAACTCTAACAATTGGGCTTCTAGCTAGACAGAATTGGAAGTAAGAATTCAATACCAATGTCTATTTTCATAGTTGTGGGTAAAGAAAAAATACACAGAATAAGCAAGAATCTCTTCTTCTAATCCTCATAATCGTCTTCCCAAGCTTCAATTTTGACACCCTTCTTCCCAAAGATAAATGTACTTTTTCACCAAGGAAGGTTCTCTGTACTTTCTTAACTATCAACATGTGTTCTCTTTAATTATGTTACCAATTTGCCCTTTCCCAATCTATTTATACTCCATACAAATATTTCTAACTTTATGCATGTTTTTACTATTTGATGGTTAAGGTCGACCATCACCAAGCACTTTAGTTGTTTGTCGAATGTACACTTGATTGCCTTTTAATGTATCAGTTAAAGCCCTTGGTTTTTACAACATTAAGCAAAACTATGGTACATCACCAATCCCATTCAGTGTTCTATCGAAACTTTACCAACATCGTGTTTTTGCTCAACACTTGAAGAGTTGGACTCTGTAACAATAGGCAGTCAGTGTTGCCCTTTGGCGATCCACTAGAAAAGTTGGTGACACCAATTTTGACCACCTTTAGGCATTTTTGTTCCTTTGTCCACTGTTGTTGAGTATTTCCCATCATTGCACATCAATTCTGGCATAAAACATACATATAGACAAGCATATGAGGCATAATAGTATATGGAGGATAATATTTTCTTTTCTTTTAAGCTTTATATGAGTCCGAATACGGACTCATCAACACTCCCAACTTGAACTTTTGCTTGCCATCAAGCAAATCTAATACCAATCATTCCAAAGCTCAAAGCTTGCAAATAGGGTGATAAGGAGCAGCACATATTATGGTGATGTGAATTGCCCTATTTTTCTTACCACGATGTTGAAACTGCACAATTTTTCTAGCCTTCTCCATTGTTGATTTCTTAGC
This sequence comes from Solanum sejunctum, assembly GCA_025642045.1. Lineage (NCBI taxonomy): Eukaryota > Viridiplantae > Streptophyta > Magnoliopsida > Solanales > Solanaceae > Solanum > Solanum sejunctum. The sequence goes on along the minus strand of JAOTQJ010161476.1, from coordinate 58,286 downwards.
ATGAAAATATTAAGTTAATGGTGTCCTACTTCTTGGCTTATTAGGATGCAATTTAGTGCTTTAAATAGTAAAATTGGTTGGACAATTGAAGTTAAAGTGTTGTCTGTTATTTAGTTGAAGATTCTATATTGTTGGGGAAAATTGTTGTATGTTATTTGAGTGACGATGTTGTGTTGTTAGGGAAGATTTAAGGGTGATTAATTTGTTAGAATATTGCTGAAATCTAATACCCTCTAAGTATTTGACAAAATGCCCCTTAGAATTTGAAATTTTTTGTTGGGTGATAATTGTGCTCCCCGAATACAGGAATAGTGTCATGAATGTGGAGTTCTGGGAACTCTTTCTTCTCCATAAACATGGACATCCATCTATGAACGCAGAGCATTGAGTACCTTAAACTCCGTGAACATGGAGTATAACTAGTTACTGTTCAAAACCAGTAATTCTTTACTAATTAGTCTAAACCTTTTTCCATTAATTTCCTTAGCCTAAATACTTCCAAATATATTATTTTAAATATATTTATGATGTTTTTCATCTGTCGGATTTTTTTAGGTCTGTTTGGTGATAATATGGCTCCCAATCTTTCAAAAATGGGAGAAGAAGAATACTTTGATAATAGCAGATGCATACAATTCTGTGTGCTCAAAAATACAATGACTACTTGGGTTGTACAATTATTAGAGAAAAAATAATTTCCTTAGAAAAAGTCAAGAAGAAGATGTCGAATTTCATTGGCTGGCTTCAGATTTTTGGTTGGATATTCTTCACAGATGAGCCAATTAGAGCCAACCACACCATAGTCATAGAGTTTTATGCAAATGCCTCAAGGACCAACTTTAGAGAGGTAGAGGTCACCATAGTCGAAGAATTACAGGTTGATTTTAGCCCGTGATTAATGCTACATATGGGTTGCCAGATGCAGATAACTGAGTCTATAGGAAGAGATTTCAGAAGTTGGGTACCTAATGGTTGGTAGACAAGTTGCACAACAAGGTCCCTCCAAAGTAGTTCACTACACACAGAGGAGGTGACACTCATGAGTTCATAGCTAAGGCAAAATCTTGTCTTTCCATTATATGTGCTAGAGTCATCACCTATACACAAACACCGACGTGACTCTTGATGGTGCCCTTGTCATAACTACTCTTCTTAATGGATTAAAGGTTAATTTCGGGCAGTTGATTATGGACAAGTTAGATGAGGTGGACAAAGGGATGGGCAAGAGTTTGGTATACCCCTCATTGATTACTAGGTTATGTTATGAGGCAAGGGTGGACGCCCGACTGATTGGCAAGAAGAAGAAGCCAGGCAAGGAGATACACCCACTGAAGAAGAGAGGTGGCTAAGGGGGATAGAAGAAGAGGAGGATTGATGTGTTAGATCCTCTTTTTGGCTAGTTTACAAAGCTAATTTCAGAGAGAGGAGGATTGGTGAATCCATATTTTGGACTCATTTTAGGGCTAGCGTGCAAAGAAATATTATCATTAGTGTGTTATTATTTCCAATCTCTAATGAATATGTATGTGTTATGTCAAGAAATAGGATTAAAAATGCACAAATGGATAATACTTGAAAAACTTGGAAAGGGAACAAAATACAAAAAGGCAGAGAAATGAGGCATCACCTACACAATCAGTAATCTGTCGAATACTCAAAGAGACCGCTTAGCATTGCAGCAACAAAGTTTTCCGATTAAGTTAGGAATACGATCAGAATCGATGTTGTAAATTATATTCAGTGCACCACCAAATGGCATAGGAGATCACCTAAAGTTATAGTACTCTAAGCTCTAAAATCCTGACAAGAAGGCGATGTGGTAGGAACTTCGATGAATCACTAAATTGAATCGACAAAGTAGAAAATCATCACATAATGTTATAAAAAAGGAAACCTTGTGAAGATATAAAGGAAACCAATCAAGTATATATTTGGTGCATCAATGGAGTGCTCGGTTATGGCCTTGACCACTGAATGGCATTTTGCAGCACAAACTCTCATACATTTACAAGGAGTATATAAGCAAAGCAGAAATGACATTGAACATATCATATCAAAATATATTATTTTTCTTAGTTTTACATAGATAGTAGTACATAACACTTCCTTTTTAGAGTATAAGGGTTGATAGTGTTTTAAAGTTTTAGGGAAGCAAAATTGGAGTGACTTGGTTGGTGATAATCAATTATTTTCTATTCAATCTTATTTCCCATGACTACAATTTCTATGTTTGGTATCAAATTTTTAATTTCTAGCATGTGTAGCTAAAATCGCTATATTGTGCTTCTGATATGAGTTCTTGATTTATATATTGGGTCTTTGATATTTTGACTTATCTGAAGTTAATTTGAGTGAATTTATATCCATTCTTATGTTTAATCAATGATTTCAAATTTGCAAACTTGGGATTTACTTTAGATCTCTAATTGTTGCCTTAGCCAAAATGATTACTGTATGAAATGGATATAATGGTTGGAAACCTCTAAGGGTTTCAGTATAAGTCCACAACTATAGATTCAATGGCCAAGTTATTAGGAGTTTTACTGAGACATCTTAGGACAAGTGTGTCCTTGATGTTCCACGTATAATTTCATAATTAAAGTATATGAAACACTCATGTGTCGTAGCTGAACATGGGTTACAAGCAACATGGCCTATTCACTCATTATCAACTCGTTTAGTCAAATATCAAGACCTAGCTAGTAGATAATTTCCATATTTTTCACATCCCCAAAATCTTCCCTTATTTGCATTAAGTTGTTAATTAGATATCGTATAGCTTGACTCTTGCTTTCAATTATTCAAGTCGCTCAGAACTTACAATTACTTAGTCTAATGAACTACTTCCAGGTTGAACTTTAATTTCCTATGGGATTCAATCCCAACCTCTCAATTGAATTATTAAGCTAATGATGACCACCCCTGTTTCCTTTGAGTAGTCAGGTTGAACGACATCAAAAATGGCATTGTTATTGAGGAATCGACTAGTTTATAATTGAAGTGTTTGTTGAACTTTCTTTTTGTAGTTAAAGTTATTTTTATTGTTTTCTTTTTGTTTTTGCTATTGATAAATAGGTTTTAAAATGGAGGACAATGGGAGTGTCTATGGTGAGAATGTTAGAGATACAAATGATATGCAAGGTATTAACTACGACCAAGTTGGAAGCACAAGGGCTATCCGACTACCCCCATTGGCTGGAGGAGTTCATTTTCAGGTAACAAGCACTATTTTGCAACTCTTATAGGTTAAGGGATTTTTTGGAGGACTTGTCCATGAAGATCCTTATGAACACCTTAGGAACTTTATTGATGTGTGTCTCCTATTCAATTTCAAGGGAGTGAGCCAAAAAGCCATTTGACTAAGCCTGTTTTCTTTCTCCATCACTAGAGAGGTAGTGAGGTAGGTAGCTGATCTACCTTATGATTCTATTACTTCATGTGAGGAGCTATAGAATGCATTACTTGAAATAGTTTTCCCTCTCTCGAAGATGATAAAGTTGAGAAAAAGTATTGAGAACTTCAAGTAGCTGAAAGGTGAACCATTGCATGAAACATGGATCCAATTTTAGAAACTCTTACTTCAATGTACTAACTATGGAGTTCCGAACCATATGCATTTTTAATACTTTTATGTAAGCCTAGACCCAGTTAACAAATGAGTAGTTGATTAGTTGGTGAAAGGAGGACTAATAACACAAATATTCACTAAAGCATATAACCTTCTAGATACCATGACAAAGATTAACCAAGCATTGTACACTAGAGATGACGTGGTAACTTCAGGGCACAAAAGTCCATCCAAGGAGCAGCTCGTGAAGGATCAAGAAAGGGATAGAACATGGCTTAAATGTTAACTTAACTTGATCTCTTAACTAAGTATGTCATCGGAGGAAATCAAAAATGTGTGAATGTTGTGGGAGTTCCTAGTGATGTGATGTTTGACAGGTACCATTTAAAGGTGGTTGTAACAAGGAGGTATATTATATAGGAAACCAAATGGCGACTTCTTAGCCAGCTTTTCCAAGGCCACTCGGGAATCAATGTTTTAACAACAACACCAGATGGTGAGATTGTGAGTGGCCTGACCAACCTCAAGTTGGGGGTAAGAGAAACCATGATTGGAGATAGGTATGTTCCACCTCATGATAGGATGAAAGCTACTGACCTCATGGTGAATCAAGAGAATCTTCAGCTCACTATATGGTCACCTGAATCTTGAGAAAGGTAGAAGCCTATGATAAGGTCTTGAAGGAGATGAAGTCTAACTTTTCTCAGTTGAGTCAAATGGTGATGTCACATTTAGCATTATTAAGCATTTGGAAACTCAGCTTGGAAATATATTGGCTCATCTAAATTACCGTAAAAAAGGAAGTTTGCCTAGTCACACGGTGGATAATCCCAAGGGAAATGATTAGCAATGCTTAGCCATAACTACTTGTAGTGGGAAAGTGATAGAACCTACAAAGCCATCACTTGTTGTGAAAGAAGGCCTGCATGAAATGAGAGAAAAGAAGGTACAATTACTGTAAAAGTTAATGAGTATGTAGCTAATGATGAAGATGGTAATGCTCTTGGAAATCTCAAAAGTGAAAAGTAAGAGAAAAGTGGAGATGATGCTATGAATATCAAGAAAATATTCCCCCAAATTAAGGTTGATCCTCTTTTTCCTCAGAGATTGAAAATAAAGGGTGGATGCAAAGTTTCAAAGATTCCTCTCTATGTTCAACTCATTGTCGATTAATATTCTACTAGTGGAAGTATTAATCGAGATGCCATGTTATGCTAGGTTCTGGAAGGAGTTGGTCACGAAGAAGTAAACTCTTGAGCGTGAGACAATCGAAGTGTCTAACAATTATAGTGCAATAGTAACACAAAAGTTGGTAGTGAAGAAAGAAGACCCAGGTGCATTCACTATTTCATACACTATTAGAGCCTCATAGTTTAGTAAGGCACTATGCAACTTGGGAGCAAGTATAAACCTCATGCCCCTAGCTATATTTGACGAATTGGGGTTAGAGCCCCCTTCACTGATAGCAATGCAACTACTTATGGCTAATTAGTCTATCAAAAGACTAGTTGGGATTTTACATGATGTGTTAGTGAATGTGGAAAAATTCATTTTTCCTGCTAATTTTGTGATCTTAGATTTTGAGGTGGATACTGACGTGCCAATTATCTTGGATAGGTCGTTCTTAGCCATCGAAAGAGCTGTTGTGGATGTAGAGAGTGAAGATCTTAAGTTTAGAATGAATAATGAGGAATTAGCATTTAATACATGCAAAACTCTGAAGCGAGTTGATGATCCCAAAGTATTATCATTGATGAGCCAATCTGCGGTGACTTGATGAAGTAGAGGAACTACATTGTGCTATGATGTTAACTAAGACATTACTTGGGAGGCAATCCAAGTTAAGTAGTTATTGCTTTTAGTCTTAAATAATGGGTGTTGATTGGTGCAAAGTTGAAAAGGTGAAAAATTAGAGTGGAGAGTTGAGAGACGATCAATGGAACAACTCGGCGTACACCAAGTCAAAAAGGTGACCATTAGTTTGACTACCTTTCAAGTCACTTGATAACTCTTGAGCTACTATTGAATTCTACGAACTCATTGGCAACTCGATGAATTGCTGAAAATAATGTGCGATGGTCTATTTGATTGTACTTCAAGGCTGAAAGAAAGGTATGCATACTATTAAAAAAAGAGATTACTAAAACATTTGGCGCAACACCGAATGTGCTAGGCGGTATGTTCGGTATCGCCAAAAATTTACTGCTCACCTACCTACTTAAGGCTTTTCAAATGCCTTGATTCTTTCACTTTCCACCTTCTCTCTCCTTTTCGCTGTTTTCACATGCCAACACTTTTTTGAGCTTTTTGTTTGAAAATTTTCCCAAAGAAGTTGATGATATTCAAAGCATCTTTGAGGATTCTCATTGTATCTCACCATTGAAGAAGTATGTTTTTGAACCTCGTTTTAATTCTTTTGGAAGAATGCCAAAGATAATAAGATTCATCAGGACTTGTAATATGTTAGTCATGTTTTATTACTTGAAATCTTGTTGGAAACTGTGTGAGTAGATCATTAGGGTGATGCTAAAACCCTATATTGCATGAATGAGTGATTTATTATGGGTTTTTGATTTCCTTTAAAATATGTTGAAATTGATAGTGCCTATGATTTTGGTGAAACAACCCCAAAAAATATCTAAAAATATGTCTCGAAATGCCTGAAATTTTAAATTCCACATATCTCAAAATCCATGCGCAATATCAAAAATTTGACTTCATATTCTTGTTCAAGGGGTAAAAATAAAGTGGTTGAGGGTCTAACTCCAATTTAAGAGCAAACGATTAGCAATTTTATTTTTTATAATTTTTTATATGCAAAATTGATCCGCGACAGCGCTTCGATACATAGCTATGGCAGACATGTGTTAGTTTCGCCTCCGCGATAGGTCTGCATTGCAAATCAGATGTGGACTTATGTATTTTGTTACCAGTGATTTCTATCTTGGTCCAAGGCTTTTGGGTCTTGAGCCTAAGTGTTCCCAAATATGTTTTTACCTGTACTTAGTCATATTTCACCCTCATATAATCCTAAACATTCCCCAATATCCTCTCAAACACTTAGCCATATTTTTCACTCCCAAATTCAAGTCTCAAAACCCTAATTCGAAATTAAGGATTTCCTTCAAGTTCCAAGCCTCCATTTTCAATCTTCATCAAGAACTTCCTCAAAGCTAAGGTATGTAGGCTTTAGCCATTGGGTCCTTCCACCCATGGTGCCCTAATTCCCTTTTTATTCAATTTTCATGATTTAAAGTTGATTTTACAAATGGGTTTACTAGTATGAATATGTCTATGAAACTATGTTGAAGGTATGTAAAGTTGTGACAATTTTGCTATGTTTTGAGCTATAAATCTTGGATCTATTATAAGATTTGATGAGGGAATTTATGTATATTGATTGAGGGTGTTGCAAGGTGTTGAGTGATGGTTTTACAATGGATTTTCTTGCATCATTTCATCTATATATTTCATAGTTTTATATTACTATTATACACCCTCTAAGTGTTTAATAAAATATTCGGATGTGGTTTCTTGAGGAATTGAAGGTCTAAAGCATGAGATATGATATGATTGATGTTATGATGATGAAATTATCTTATTCATATGATATAATTTATATAAAGTGTTGCATTAGACCATACCCAGTCCGAAGAGACTAAGAGCCAGGATAGCCTAATTGAGGGGTTAGGATCTCAAAAACCAGAGTGGTAGGTAAGATTGCCACTAACCTAGATGAGAGATCTTGATGAGCACAATCATCACTAACCAACCAAGGGGTTTATACTTTGGCAGTATAGCTTGGTCGCTTCTACACATATGATATACTATATGAGCATGAGTTACTTAAACATGTTTTACTTATGAATTGATCATGCATTCCATATTGATATATTATGCTTATTACCTATTGTTATGCATTTTGATTTAAGATGCCTATCTCTTGTTGCATTGCATCCTACATACTTAGTACATTCAAATCTACTAACGCATACTCTTGCCTAGATGATATCACCATGTAAGAGCTGGTGCCCAAGTTGATCATACTTCTCCACCTGTCTAGATTGGTATTACTCGAGTACCTTGGTCTATGTTGCTCTAGTATGTATTGAGATATTCTTCTTTATTGTCTACTTTGACTCTGAGGGTGAGCCTAGTTACTTTGTCTTGGCCCTCGCTCTTATCTAAGTATTAGAGGTATTGTTGGATTATTATGCATCTATTATATGAGTTTGACTCTTGTTTCTTGATTATGATATTATGCAAGCTTTTTTCCCCCCTTAGCCCTTTGCCCCTATTCTTACTCTTTATGTCTTTTATATTGTTTGGTGGTTGATGATGTGTAATGATAAGTTAAGAAACTTGTTAGGGGTTACTTCGGGTTCCCCATTCATCGTGTCATATCTAGTCCCTAAGCTTTGATCGTGATAAACTTAGTATAAAATCAATAGGTTGATAGATCCTCAGAGTCCAACACACCGCATCGATTAGAGTCCTATTCATGTTTATGAAGCATGCCATGACTATGAATAGGAGGCTATAAGACATTTTAGGAAATAGTTCCATCTCTCATGTTCTAAGTCGTGCTATAGAGTTGTAGTGAGTTTTTTTACCCTCTAACGATTATTCTTTTCTATGTTAGATCATGCTAGACACGTGAGGAAGAAGGGCCCAAACTCCCAAGAAGCAACCTACCTATGATGAGCTCTGGGATGCTCTCAGTGTGCTTGCCCAAGTTGTGGCCAACCAAGTAAATCAAAGGGCCCTAACCCCTCATGCTACTACCTCGGGAGCTAGGGTAAGGGACTTTATGAGGATGAATCCTCCGGTGTTCTATGGGTCAAAGATGGATGAAGTCCACAAGAGTTCATTGATGAGGTCTACAAGATCTAGAATATCATGGGTGTTGGGCCTAATGAAAAGGCGGAGTTAGTGACCTGCCAACTCAAAGGGGTAGCCCAAATATGGTATGATCAATGGAAGAGTGAGAAGGGAATTGGTAATGTGGTGCTTTGGGAGGATTTCAACTTGGCTTTTCTTAATCAATTTTTCTCTCTTGAGCATAGGGAAACTAAGTTGGTGGAATTTATGAACTTGAAACAAGGTGTTGTGAGTATGAGGGTGTATGCCCTCAAGTTTGATCAACTTTCGAAGTATGCTACTCATTTGGTGGTCAATACTAGATCTAGGATGAATAAGTTTATGATGGGGGTATCTGACTTGGTAACTGAAGAATGTTTGTCCACCAGGCTAATTAGTGATATGGACTTATCTCGGTTGATGACCTATGCCAAGCAAATGGAAGAGAAGAAATTAAGGAAGAGAAGGGGACATAAGTCTAAGAGGGCCCATCTTGGGGGTATGTTCCTAAGGGTGGCCAGTTCCTTCAAAGCCAAGGGTTCATCATGCTACTATTATGGGGTTTGCCAATGACTTTCCTAAGCCTCAAGATATTGGTGTTATGGCTCCTAATGATTTGTGTACTAAATGTGGAGGGGGTCATAGGGGCCTATGTTTGAAGGGTTCTAATGTATGTTATCAATGTGGGGAGATTGGTCACAAGAAGATAGATTGTCCAAGAAACTGTAGCAAAGGACGAGGTGCAAATGTTATTCAATTAGGTAAAGGTGGTCCTCAAAGTGATGCTCCAAGGCACAATCAGTTTTATGCTTTTCATGGGAGGTAAGGGGTTGGCGAGGTTCCTATGCTATTACTAGTATGTTGAAAATCTTTGACTCTGATGTATATGATTTGATTGATTCAGGTGCCACTCTTTCTTCTCTTACCCCTTTGTTGCTGAACAGTTTCATGTTGTCCTCGAGTTGTTGCATGAGTCATATGAAGTGTCAACTCTTATTGGTACTCTATGGTTGCTAGGAAAGTTTATAGAAGTTTTCCTATTTGGATTTTGCCTAAGTTGTTGTCTTATGATCTTGTTGAATTAGACATGGTGGATTTTGATATCATTTTTCGAATGGATTGGTTGCATGCCTACTATGCTTCTATTGATTGTATAACCCCTAGCGTCAAACTGCAATTTCCAAATAAACTTGTCGTTGAGTGGGAAAGTCAATATGTGGTGGTCAAGGGTAGATTCATTTCTTATATTAAAACTCGTAAGTTGATCTCTAAGGGGTGTCTTTACCATCTTGTGAGGTTTAGCGATGAGGAGTCCAAAGTCTCTTCCATAGATTTGGTTCCAGTTGTAAATGACTTTCTTGATGTCTTCCCAAAATCTATCTCCCTCCCTAAAGGGAGATAGATTTTGGCACAAATCTCCTTCCTCATACTCAAACTATTTCTGTTCCCTCTTATCGTATGGCACTAGCGAAGGTGAAGGAGTTAAAGGAACAATTGAAAGATTTGTTGGGGAAGAGATTTACTAGAGCTAGCTAATAACCTTGGGGTGCTCTGATGTTGTTTGTGAAAAATAAGGATGGGTCACTTAGAATGTGCATTGATATTGGCAACTCAATAGGGTCACCATCAAGAATAGTATCCTCTGTGAAGAGTTGATGATTTGTTTGACCAATTGCAATGTGCTAGCTTTTTTTTTAAGATTGATCATCGGTCCAAGTATCATCAAGTAAGGGTGAGGGAGTGTGATATTTCCAAGACGACCTTCTGGACTAGATATGGGCATTATGAGTTTGTTGTGATGTCATTTGGGTTGACCAATGCATCGACCATCTTCATGGACCTAATGAATAGAGTCTTCAAACCTTACCTTGATTCCTTTGTTGTGGTCTTCCTTGATGATATTTTGATCTATTCACATAGTAGAGAGGAGCATATGGGGCATTTGAGGTTTGTGTTACAAAGGTTGAGGGAGGAGAAATTGTATGCCAAATATGACAATTGTGAATTTTGCTTGAAGGAGGTTGCATTCTTGGATCATGTGGTATCGGGGGATGGTATTAAAGTGGATCATAAGAAAAGTGATGTGATTAGAAATTGGCCTAGATAATTGATCCAATCAGATATTACGAGCTTCTTGGGCCTAACGGCTTATTATAGAAGGTTTGTGAATGGGTTCTCTTCCATTGCTTGCCCTATGATAAAATTGACTCAAAAGAAGGTTAAGTTTGTATGGACCGATAAGTGTGAGAGGAGCTTCCAAACATTGAAACACAAGCCTGTGTGCACTCATATATTATCACTATCGGATGGGCTTAAGAGATTTGTGATATATCGTGATGCTTCCTGGGTCGGTTTGGGTTGTGTGTTGATGCAAAATGGTAAGGTCATAGCTTCTGCTTCTAGACAACTCGAGGTTTATGAAAGGAACTATCCTACCCATGATCTAGAACAAGCCGTTGTTATGTTTGCATTAAACATTTGGTGTCACTACTTGTATGGGGTATGTGGGATATATTCACCGACCATAAGAGCCTATAATATGCCTTCACTCAAAAAGATCTCAACTTGAGAAAAACAAGATGGTTAGAACTTCTTAAAGAGTATGATATGAGTGTGCTCTATCATCTGGGTAAGACAAATGTGGTGGTGGATGCTTTCAGTAGGGTGTCTATGGGTAGCTTAGCTCATGTTTATGGTGGTGATAAGGAGATGGCTACGGAGGTGCATCAATTGGCTATATTGGGAGTTAGGTTGGAAGAGGTTAGTGATGATGGTGTTGTTGTTATTGATAGGTCTAAGTCTTCATTGGTTTATAAGGTGATAGCAAAACAAGATCTTGACCCCTCTTTTCTTGAATTGAAGGCCTTTGTGAAAGAGGGCAAAGTAGAGGTTTTCTCCCAAGGGGGAGATGGTGCCCTTAGGTACCAAGGTAGGTTGTGTGTGCTTTGTGTTTGTGGTTTAAGGGAAAAAATCCTTAATGAGGCCCATAATTCTTCTTATTCTATCCATCCTGGTTCCACCAAAATGTATAGAGACTTGAGGGATCTGTATTGGAGGGGTGCCATTAAGAGAGACATTACCAAATTCTTTTCTAGTTGCCATAGTTATCAAACAGTCAAAGCCTAACATCAAAGGTTGGGTGGCCTAACCTAAGACATAGAGATTCCCACTTGGAAGTGAAGGTGATTAATATGGATTTTGTGGTAGGATTGCCTAAGACTAGAAAAAGTTTTGATTCCATTTGGGTGGTGGTTCATAGGATAATGAAATTGGCTTACTTTCTACCAGTTAAGACCACGGATGGGGCTAACGAGTATGCAAGGTTGTACATCTATGAGTTAGTGAGGTTACATGGGGTCCCTTTGTCCATCATATTAGATCATGTTGCATAACTCACTTCATACTTTTGGAGGTCTTTTCAAAGGGGTCTTGGTACAAAAGTTCACCCTAATACGATCTTTCACCCTCAAACGGATGGCCAACCCCAAAGAACCATTCAAACACTTATGGATATGGTTAGGACATATGTATTAGAGTTGAGAGGTAGTTGATATGATCGTCTTCCTTTGATTGAATTTGCCTACAACAAGAGCTAGGACTCTATCATCAGTATGACTCTTTTTAAGGCTCTTTGTAGGAGACGTTATAGATCACCGATTGGTTGGTCTAAGGTTGGAGAGGTGGCTTCATTGGGACTGGATCTAGTTATGGCAGCTCTTCAGAAGGTTAGGCTGATTAGGAAGAGATTAAAGACAACCCAAAGTAATCAAAAATCATATGCCGATGTGAGAAGAAGAGACCCAAAATTCAAAGTGGGTGATGGAGTTTATTATAAAGTTTCTCAAATAAAAGATGTGGTCCATTTTGGTAAAAAAAGGAAGTTGATTCCAAGCTATGTTGGTACTTATGAGGTCGTAAAGAGGGCTGGAAAGGTAACTTATGAGTTGAAGTTGCCTAATGAAATGTATTTTGTTCATCCTATATTCCATGTCTCTATGTTGAGAAAATGTGTTGTGATCCTAATGCTATTGTGCCTCTTGATGTTGTGAGTGTTGTTGAGGATAACTTGACTTGTGAGGAGGTTCCAATTCAGATTTTTGATAGGCAAGTGAAGAGATTGAAGAACAAGGAGGTGACATCGGTTAAGGTCCTTTGTAGGAACTAACAAGTTGAGAGTGTTATATGAGAGGTCGAGGTGGACATGCAAAAGAGGTATCCTTATCTTTTCCACTCAACTCAAGCCTAAGGTACTAACTTTAAGTCCCCTATGTGATTTAAAGTCTTATATTCTAGCCCTCATGTCATTCACATGCATTCATGTTTAAGTTGACAAATTTATGATGATTTTACACTTATGTTAAGGTTTTGAAAATGGTGTTTAAAAGTAATGTTGCATTCTTCTTGGGGTTGATTTGTTCATGATTACTCCTATCTTGTACGTCTCTTTTACATTTGGGGACGAATGTTCCCAAGGCAAAGATATTGAAATGACCCCAAAAAGTGCCCAAAAATATGCCTCTGAATGCCCAAAATTTTAAATTCCATATATCTCAAAATTCATGCAATATCAAAAATCCGACTTCAAATTCTTAATCATGGAGTCAAAATTAGGGGGAGTAGGGTCTATCCCGGATTTAAAAGCAAATGATTAGCAATTTTATTTTTCATAATTTTTCTTATCCAGAATCTATCCACGATAGTACATCGATGCACAACTATCATGAACATGTGTTAGTTTAGCCTCCGCAATAGGCCTGTATTGCGGATCAGATGCATACCTTTGTATTTTGTTGCCAGTGATATCAATCTCGGTCCAAGGACTTTGGCTCTTGGGCCTAAGTGTTCCAAATATGTTTTTACCTATACTTAGTCATATTTCATCCTCATATCATCCTAAACATTCCCAAATATCCTATCAAACACATAGCCATATTTTTTACTCCCAAATTTAAGTCTAAGAACCCTCATCCAAAATTAAGATTTCCCCAAGCTTCAAGCCTCCATTTTCAAACTTCATCAAGAGCTTCCTCAAAGCTAAGGTATGTAGGCTTTAGCCATTGGGTCCTTCCACCCATGGTGCCCTAATTCCCTTTTTACTCAATTTGCATGTTTAAAGTTAATTTGACAAATGGGTTTACTAGAATGAACATGTCTATGAAACTATGTTGAAGGTATGTAAAGTTGTGACTGTTTTGCTATGTTTTAAGCTATAAATCATGGATCCATTGTAAGATTTGATAAGGGATTTTTATGTATATTGATTGATGGGGTTTTAAGGTATTGATTGATGATTTTATAATGGATTTTCTCGCATGATTTGATCTCTATATTTCATGATTTTATACTAGTATTACACACCCTCTAAGTGTTTGATAAAATGTCCGGATGTTGTTTATTGAAGAATTGAAGGTCCAAAGCATGAGATATGATATGATTGATGTTATGATGATTAAACGAGCTTATGCATGTGATATAATCCATATAAAGTATTGCATTAGACCATGCCCGATTCGAGAGGACTAAGAGCCCAAATAGCCTAGTTAGGGGTTAGGATCTCAAACACCTGGGTGGTAGGTGAGATTGCCACTAACCTTGATGAGGGGTTGGTACCTCACACACCAGGGTGATAGGTGTAATTATCACTAACCTAGATGAGGGATTTTTACCTCACACACTAGGGTGATGGGTGCAATCATCACTAACCTACCAAGGGGTTTGTACTTTTGTAATCTAGCTTGATCTCTTCTACACATAAGATATCCTCTATGGCATGAGTTACTTAAGCATGTTTTACTTATGCATTGATCATACATACCACATTGATTTATTATGCCTATTGCCTATTGTTATGCATTTTAATTAAGGTGTATACCTCTTATTGTATTGTATCCTACGTACTTAGTACATTCACACTTACTAACACATACTCTTGCCTACATGATATCACCATGTAGGAACCAGTGCCCAAGTTGATCATCCTCTTCCACGTGGCTAGATCGATACAACTCAAGCTTTTGGTGAGTCCTCCACTTTGAGGACCTTGGTCTATGTTGCTCTAGTATGTATTGAGGCATTCTTCTTTATTGCATATTTTGACATGAGGGTGAGCCAGTTGCTTTGTTTTGGACCCAGCTCTTATCTAAGTACTATAGGTGTTGTTGAACATATTATGTATCTATGATATGAGTTTGACTCTTGTCTCTTGATTATGATGTTGTGCAAGCTTTTCTCCCTTAGCCTTTTGCCCCTATTCTTACTTTTTATGTCTTTTATATTCTTCCGTAACTAATGATGTGTAATAATAAGTTAAGAGGCTTGTTTGGGGTTCTTTCGGGTTCCCCATTCATTGTATCAAATCTAGGCCCTAGGCTTGGGTCGTAACATTGGGCTATGTTTATGGATGAATGATTTGTTGCCCAATTGTGAAATGTTTGTGGATATTGTCTCGTTTTCATAGTTGTCACTTTGCCTGAATGCTTTCACTTGAGATGGTACATGATCATGAGAATGCTTTGTTGAAAATTCTTGCTTATTTGAATTGCTTGTTTTTATAGGCTACGGATGAAGTCTGAGTAACCCTTAAACTCCTCCCAGTGAAGTGAAATTGCTCGATGATGGATTGAGTGACATCATTATTAAGGGTAAGTTGTCACTTGATTGAGTTTATAACCATAGAAACCATGTGATTGGGATAATCAATTGATAAGCATACATTGTTGTTTCATTGTGGGTTAGTGTGTGAATCTCATCCATGTCCTTGGTGTCAAATTGTTGAATTTTGAGTGAATGGATGAAGGGTCATGCCAGTCAACTTTGGTGATGATCATTTTAATCACCTAAGTATTCTTGGGATGCGCCTAATTGTCACATGCATTGCCTTATTTAACTGATCTTCTTATTTGGTTGATGAAACTTTTGGCGATGGACTTTCTCATCGCCAAAATAATTCGGCTAGTATCACCGAAAGTAGTAGTAGCATAAAGTCTAAAAATTGTACAAAAAGGAAATGGTCTATTTGATCGCCAAATCAATTCAGCGAATAGCCAAGTATGTTTTGCAGTCAAACAGTCCTGTCCATCTGTAATGATTCTTTCATGCTGGAATTTTGAAGACAATTACTTTACAATTACTACTGACAAAATGTTAGGAGTTTATTATTATGCAAGAATGGATAAACCTAAGGAGTAAGTCACTCAAGGTGGATCAAGAGCATCTAGGGGAGTTGTTATAGCTCTAGAAAGATGTCATGACCCAAGCCTAGGGCCTAGACATGACACGGTGAATGGGGAACCCAAAGGAACCCTAAATAAGCCTCTTAACTTATCATTGCACATCACTGGTCATGGAAGCATATAAAGACATGAAGAGAAAGAATAGAAGCACAGGGACTAAGGAAAAAGCTTGCATAACATCATAATCAAGAGACAAAGAATCAAAACTCATATCATAGATACATAACATGTCTAACAAACACCTCTAGTATAAAGATAAGAGCCAAGGCCAAGAGAAAGCAACCGGGCTCACCCTCATAGTCAAATAGAAAATAAGAAGAATGACTCAACACATAATAAGAGCAACATAGACTAAGGTCCCCGAAGTGGAGGACTTACCACAAGCTTGAGTACTATCGATCTAGACATATGGAGGAGGATGATCAATTTGGGCACCAATTCCTACATGGTGATATCATGTAGGCAAGAGCATGCATTAGTACGTTTGAATATACTAAGTATGTAGGATGCAATGCTATGAGAGAGGGGAACCTTAATCAAAATGCATAACAATAGGCAATAGAAAAAATAATCAATATGGTATGTATAATCAATGCATAAGTAAAACATGCTTAAGCAACTCATGCTCATATAAGATATCATATGTGTAGAAGAGACCAAGGTAGATTTCCAAAGTACAAACCCCTTGGTTGGTTGATGATGGTTTCACCCCATCACTCTGGTTGAGTTGTACAAACCCCTCACATGGTTGATGATAATTTCAGCTTATCACCCCGGTGACAAAGTACAAACTCCTCACATGGTTGATGAGTACAAACCCCCACCTCGATTATAAGGTACCAACCCTTCGACAAGATTATCCGGACTTAGTCCCCACAGACCGAGCATGGTGTAATGCAATACTTTATATAGATTATATCATATACATAATCTCATTTCATCATTGTAACATCAATCATATCATATCTCATGTTTTGGACCTTCAATTCATCAGGAAACCACATCCGAACATTTTATGAAACATTTAGAGGGTGTGTAATGCTAGTATAAAATCATGAAATATAGAGTTGAGATCATGCAAGAATATCCATTATAAAACCATTAATCAACACCTTCCAACACCCTCAAGTAATATACATCAAAACCTTTCATCAAGTCTTATACTAGATCCAATAGCTCAAAAAATAGCAAAACAGTCACAACTTTACATAGCTTTAACATAGCTTATAGACATGTTCATACTAATAAACCCATTTGTAAAATTAACTTTAAATAATGCAAATTGCATAGAAAAGAGGTTAGGGCACCATGGGTGAAAGGACCCGATGTTTGATACCCACATATCTTAGCTTTGAGGAAGATCTTGATGAAGATTGAAAATGATGGCTTAAAGCTTGAAGGAAATTCTTAATTCTGGATAACGATTTTGAGACTTGAATTTGTGAGTGATAGTATAGCTAAGTGTTGAGAGGATATTGGGGAATGTTTAGGATGATATTAGGGTGAAATATGACTAATTATAGTTAAAAAAATATTTGGGATCACTTAGGCCCAAGACCCAAAAGCCTATGACCGAGACAGAAATCACTACCAACAAAATACATAGATCCATGTATGGTCCATGACGCAGACCTGTCATGGGGGTAAAATTAACACATGTCCATGATAGCTGCATGTCGCAGCATTATCGCAAATCTATGCTGGATAAGAAAAATTATAAAAAATAAAATTGCTAATCGTTTGCTCTTAAATCGAGATTAGACCCCCCCCCCAATTTTGTCCCCCTAAACAAGAATATGAATGAAGTCAAACTTTTGATATTATGCACGGATTTTGAGATATATGGAATTGAAAATTTTAGGCATTTTGAGGCATATTTTTTAGCACTTTTTTGGGGTCATTTTAATATCTTCCCCTTGGGAATATTCGTCCTTGAATGTAAAAGAGACGTACAAAACAAGAGAAATCATGAAGAAATCAGGTCCAACATGAATGCAACATTACATTTAAACAACATTATTAAATACTCAACATAAGTGTAAAATCATCATAAAAGTTTCAACTTAAAATCATATAAGGGACTTACAGTTAGCACCTTAGGATTGAATGGAGTGAAATGATAAGGACACCGCTTTCACATGTCCGCTTTGACCTCCCAAGTAGAACTTTCAATTTGTTGGTTCCTCCAAAGGACCTTAATGGATGCCACCTCTTTGTTCCTCAATCTCTTCACTTGCCTATCCAATATCTAAACCGAAACCTTCTCATAAGTCAAGTTATTCTTAACAACACCCATAACATCAAGACGCACAATATCATTAGGATCACCAACACATTTTCTTAACATAGTTACATGGAACACAAGATGAACAAAATTCATTTCACTAGGCAACTTCAACTTATAAGCTACCTTGCCAACCCTCTTTATTACATCATAAGGACCAACATATCTTGGACTCAACTTTCCTTTTTTACCAGAATGGACCACACCTTTCATTGGAGAAACTTTCAAATGAACCCAATCACAAGCTTTTAATTCAAGATCTCTTCTTCTCATATCGACATAGGATTTTTGACGACTTTGGGCTGTCTTAAATCTCTCCCTAATAATACTAACCTTCTCAAGATCATCCATAGCCAGATCTGATCCCAATAAAACTACCTCTCCAACCTCAAACGAACCAACCGGTGATTTACAATGTCTCCCATAAAGAGCCTAAAAAAGAGCCATACTGATGCTAGAGTGATAGCTGTTGTTGTAGGCAAACTTAATCAAAGGAAGATGTTCATCCCAACTACCCCTCAACTCTAACACACATTCCCTAAGCATATGTTCAAGGGTTTGAATGGTTCTTTTGGCTTGGCCATCCATTTGGGGGTGAAAGTTCGTAAGAAGGTGAACTTTTGTACCAAGGCCCTTTGAAAAGACCTCCTAAAGTGTAAAGTGAATTGTGCACCATGATCTGATATGATGGACAAAGGAACCCCATGTAACCTTACTAACTCATAGATTTACAACCTTGCATACACTTCAGCCCCATATGTGGTCTTAACTGGTAGGAAGTGAGCCGATTTCGTCATTCTATCAACTACAACCCAAATGGAATCAAAACCTTTTCTAGATTTGGGTAACCTCCCACTTCTAAGTGGGAATCTCTATGTCTTGGGTTAGGCCACCTGTCCTTTAATGTTCGACTTTGAGTTGTTGAAAACTATGGCACCTGGAAATGAATTTGGCAATGTCCCTCTTCATACCTCCCCACCAATATACATCCCTTAAGTCTCT
This sequence comes from Solanum sejunctum, assembly GCA_025642045.1. NCBI lineage: Eukaryota > Viridiplantae > Streptophyta > Magnoliopsida > Solanales > Solanaceae > Solanum > Solanum sejunctum. The sequence goes on along the minus strand of JAOTQJ010161476.1, from coordinate 39,340 downwards.
ATACATTTTGGTTGAACCGAGGTGGATAGAATGAGAAGAATTATGGGCCTCATCAAGGATTTCCTCTCTCAAACCACCAACACAAGGCACACACAACCTACTTTTGTACTTATGGGCACCATCTCCCCCTTGGGAGAAAACCTCTACTTTGCCCTCTTTCACCAAGGCTTTCAATTCAAGCAAGGAGGAGTCAAGATTTTTTTTTTGCTATAACCTCACCAAGTAATGAAGACTTAGACCCATCAACAACAACACTATCATCACCAACCTCTTCCAACCTAACACCCAATCTAGCTATTTGATGCACCTCCCTAGCCATTTCCTTATCACCACTATCAAAATGAGCTAGGCTACCCATAGACACCCTACTTAAAGAATTTACCACCATATTTGCCTTACCCAGATGATAATACACATAGTCTTTAAGAAGTTATAATCATCTCCTTTGACTCAAGTTGAGATCTTTTAGACTGAAGACATATTGGACATTCTAATGATCTGTGAAACACATCCATATGCACCATATATAAGTAGACACCAAATCTTTAATGCAAACACAACGGCGGCTAATTCTAGATCATAGGTAGGGTAGTTCCTTTCATGTACCTTAAGTTTTCTAGAAGTATATGCTATGACCTTCTCATTTTTCCTCAACACACTACCCAAACCAACCCGAGATACATCACAATACACCATAAATCCCTCAGTCCCATCCGGCAATGATAATATAGAAGTGGAAACAAGCTTGTCTTTCAATGTTTGGAAGCTCCTCTCACACTTATTGGTCCACACAAACTTAACCTTCTCTCGAGTCAATTTTTTCATAGGGGAAGCAATGGAGGAGAACTCATTCACAAACTTTCTATAATAACCCGCTAGGTCCAAGAAGCTTCTAATCTCCGACGAGGTCAATGGTCTAGGCCAATTCCTAATCACATTGGTTTTTTAGGATCCATATTTATACCATTCATCAACACCATATGACCTAAGAATTCAACCTCCTTTAACCAAAATTCACACTCATCATACTTGACATACAATTTCTCTTTCCTCAATCAGTGCAACAAAACCCTCAAATGCACCATATGCTCCTTCCTACTATGTGAACAGATCAAAATATCATCAATGAAGACCATGACAAAGGAATCAAGATAAGGTTTGAAGATCCTATTCATTAGGTCCATGAAGATGGTCGGTGTACTGGTCAACCCGAATGACATCACAACAAACTCATAATGCCCATATCTAGTTCGAAAGGCCGTGTTTGGAATATCACACTCCCTCACCCTCACTTGATGATACTCAGACTGAAGATCAATCTTAGAGAAAAAGATAGCCCTTTGCAATCGGTCAAACAAATCATCAACTCTTGGAAGAGGATATTTATTCTTGATGGTGAACCTATTAAGTTGCCAGTAATCAATAAGCATTCTAAGGAATCCATCTTTATTTTTCACAAACAACACTGGAGCACCCCAAGGTTATTGGCTAGGCCTAATAAATTCCTTTTCCAACAAATCTTTCAATTGTTCCTTTAACTCCTTCAACTCCGCCAGGGCTATACGGTAAGGGCAAATGGAAATAAGTTGAGTATCAGGGAGGAGGTCTATACTAAAATCTATTTCTTTTTCGAGAAGAACACCAAGAAGGTCATTTGCGAAAATATCAACAAACGCATTTACAACCGGAACCAACTGTATGGAAGGGGCTTTAGACTCCACATCTCTAACCTTCACAAGATGAAAAAGACACTTCTTAGAGATTAACGTACAGGCTTTAATGCATAAAATGAATCTATCCTTGACCACAACATCTTGACTTTCCCACTCAAGGACGGATTCATTTGGAACTTGGAATTTGACCCTATAGGTTCTACAATCAATAGAAGCCTAGTAGGCATGCAACCAATCTATCCCAAGAATGACATCAAAATCCACTATGTCTAATTTAACAAGATCATAAGATATCAACTTATGCAAAATGAAATAAGACAACTTCTATAAATTTTTCTAGCAACAATATAGGCACTAATAGGAGTAGACACTTCATATGACTCATGCAACAACTCGGGGTCAACATGGAACTTTTTAGCAACAAAAAGGGTAACAAAGGAAAGGCTGGCACCCAGATCAATCAGAGCATATACATCAAACTCAAAGATTTTCAACATACTAGTAACATCAAGAACCTCATGAAGACCTTGCCTCCTATGTAGAGCATAAAACCAATTGTGCCTCGGGGCACCACCTTGAGAATAACCTCTACCCAATTGGACTGTATGTGCACCTTGGCCCTTACCACGGTTTCTTGGATAATCCACCTTCTTATGACCAGGTTCCGCATATTCAAAGCATGTATTAGAAGCTTTCAAATATGGGCCTCCATGACTCTTTCCACATTTAGGTCACATATCAATAGGAGCCACACCACCAACATCTTGAGGCTTAGGGAAGTCATTGGCAAACCCCTTATTAGTAGCATGAGAATACCCTTGGACCTAACGAAATCTAGCACCCTTTTGGAATTTACTCTCAAATCGAGTCCTTTGGGCCTTAGGTCCCCTTTCCTTCCTCAATTTCTCCTTCTCCATTTGCTCGACATAGGTCATCAACCGAGTTAAGTCCATGTCACTAATTAGAATGGCGGAGTGACATTCTTCACTTACCAAGTTAGAGACCCCATCACAAACTTGTTCATCCTAGATCTAGGATCGGACACTAAATGAGGAGCATACTTTGAAAGTTGATTAAACTTGAGGGCATACTCCCTCACACTCGTAGCACCTTGTTTCAAGTTCATAAACTCCACCAACTTAGCTTCCCTAAGATCAAGAGGCAAAAATTGATTAAGGAATGCCAATTTGAACTCCTCCCAAAGCACCACATTACCAATTCCCTTCTCACCCTTCCATTGATCATACAAAATTTGGGCTACCCCTTTGAGTTGGTACATTGCCAAATCTGCCTTTTCATTCGGCCCAACACCCATGATATTTAAGATCTTATCGTCCTCACCAATAAACTCCCGTGGATCTTCATCCACCTTGATCCACAGAACACTAGAGGATTCATTATCATGAAGTCCCTTACCCTAGCTCCCAGGTTAGTAGCATGAGGGTCTTGGGCCCCTTGATTTATTTGGTTAGCTACCACTTGGGCAAGCATGGTGAGAGCATTTTGGAGATCACCATTGGTAGGTTGTTCCTCAGGCGTTTGGGACCTTCTTCCTTAAGTGTTTGGCATGATCTAGCATAACAAAGAATAAATGGTAGGGGGGAAAGCTCACTACAACTCTATAGCATGACTTAGAATATGAAAAAGTGAAACATTTCCTAAAATGTCTCATAGCCTCCTATTCATAGTATAGCGTGCTTCATAACCATGAATAGGACTCTAATCAATGTGGTGTGTTGGACTTCGAGGATCTATCAATCTAGTGCTCTGATACCAAGTTTGTCATGACCCAAGTCTAGGGCGTATACGTGACATGACGATTGGGGAACCCGAAGAAACCCTAAACAAGCCTCTTAACTTATCATTGCACCTTATTGGTCACGAAAGCATATAAAAGACATAAAGAGTAAGAATAGAGGCAAAGGGGCTAAGGGAAAAGCTTGCATATCAACATAATCAAGAGATAAAGAGTCAAAACTTATATCATAGATACATAACATGTCCAACAAATACCTCAAATACATAGATAAGAGCGGGGCCCAAGACAAAACAATCGGGCTCACCTGCATAATTAAAATAAAAAATAAGAAGAATGTCTCAACACATAATAAGAGAAACATAGACTAAGGTGCCCAAAGTCGAGGACTCACCACAAGCTTGAGTAGTACCAATCTAGTCATGTGGAGGAGGAGGATCAACTTAGGAACCAGTTCCTATATGGTAATATCATGTAGGCAAGAGCATACATTAGTTCATTTGAACATACTATGTAGGATGCAATGCAACGAGAGATAGGCACCTTAATCAAAATTCATAACAATAGGCAATAGGCATAATATATCAATATGGCATGTATGATCAATGAATAAGTAAAACATTCTTAAGTAAGTCATGCTTATATAGGATATCATATGTGTAGAAGAGACCAGGCTAGATTTCCAAAGTACAAACCTCTTGGTCGGTGGATAATGGTTTCACCCCATCACCCTGGTAATGTGGTACAAGCCCCTTACATGGCTGATGATAATTTTAACTTATCACCCCAATGATGAAGTACAAACCACTAGCATGGTTGATGAATACAAACCCCCACCTCGACTATCAAGGTACAAACCCCTCGATAGGGTTATTCGGGCTCTTAGTCCCATCGGACCGAGCATGGTCTAACAATAATTTATATAGATTATATCATATTTATAAGATCATTTTATCATTATAACATCAATAATATTATATCTTATGCTTTGGACCTTTATTTCCTTAAGAAATCACATCCGAAAATTTTATCAAACACTTAGAGGGTGTGTAATGCTATTATATAACCATGAAATATAGAGATGAGATCATGTAAGAAAATTCATTTTAAAACCATCAATCAAAACCTTGTAACACCCTTAAGAAATATACATCAAAATTCCTCATCAAATCTTACAATAGATCCAAGATTTATAGCTCAAAACATAGGAAAATAGTCACAACTTTACATAGCTTTAACAGAGCTTAGAGACATGTTCATACTAATAATTTCATTTGTAAGATCAACTTTAAATCATGCAAATCGATTAGAAAGGAGGTTAGGGAACCATGGGTGAAAGGACCTGATGGTTAAAGCCCACATACCTTAGTTTTGATGAAGCTCTTGATGAAGATTGAAAATGGAGGCTTGAAGCTTGAAGGAAATCCTTAATACCAGATGAGGGTTTTGAGACTTGAATTTGGGAGTGAAAATATGGCTAAGTGTTATAGAGGATATTGGAGAATGTTTAGGATGATATGAGGGTGAAATATGACTAAGTATAGGTAAAAACACGTTCATTAGAACTTAGGCCCAAGACCCAAAAGGCTTGGAACGAGATAGAAATCACTGGTGACAAAATACACAGGTCCACCTCTGGTCCGCGGTGCGATACTTTCACAGAGGCAAAATTAACACATTTTTGCGATAGCTATGCATTCCGGCACTGTTGCAGATCGATTCTAGATAAGAAAAATTACAAAAGGTTAAATTGCTAATTGTTTGCTCTTAAATTGGGGTTAGACCTTCTTACCCTTATTTTGACCCCCTAAATAAGAATATGAAGTCAGATTTTTGATATTGCATATGGATTTGACATATATGGTATTTAATATTTTGGGCATTCCGAGGCATATTTTTGGGCACTTTTCTTTTTGGGTTCATTTCAAAAGAACAAAACGAAGATCTCAAAGACCTTAAAGAAAGGTGTAGGGAATGGTTAAAAAAAGTAGGTGAGCATTAAGAGGGCACTAGTGATGAGGAGGGATCCCTCAATGTAACTTGGTCTAGTTCTAAAGGTGAGAAAGAAGGATCCAAGACTTCTATGAGGCCTACTTCGGAGCCAAGTCTAATAAGGCATCAAAGTGAGACCATGTCTAAAGCCATTCATGATCCTCTTCTCCAAACATCTCCGAGGAATCAAGAAATAACATCCCCATGACACTTAAACAGATTCAGGCAGAGGGGCAAAGAATAATCCTAGAAAAGAAGTAGTTATCAGTTGATAATGTGATTAAAAGATATCTGAAGGTTTGGAAAAATATTAAGTTTCACAATTTCCAAATATTCACCAAAGCCCGCGACCTATACATGCCTAACTTTGTCCATGAATTCTATTAGGCCTATGATAAGGCCATTCCAAGGAACAAAAGCATGCTGAAGTCAGTATTCAAGCCTATTGATGTTGTGGAGTTAAGGCGTGTGCAAGTCACATGTAGTCAAAATGATGTAAGTGATGTTCTAGGATGTGCACATAGAGACAAAAATGACATGGACGAGATGATGAAGATCTAAACATTTGACGATATGAAAGCTTGGTTGGATCCTATAATTTGGATTCTTTTTCCCTTGTGGTTAGAGGAGGGAGCCAATATTGAAATGAAGGAAATGAATATCCTAGTGAGATTTTGGTTTGGGTTTATTAGTAGCAACTTTATATCATCACAAAATAAATTAGTATTTCGACAGGACAAGGCAGCATTATTTTGAATTATTATGGATCAAGCACGACTAAATCTTGCCACAATTATCACCCTAGGAATCCTCACAATGGTGAAGCAAGTTCTGACCTCATTGCCATTTTCCAGCCTTATTACTGCTCTTTGTAAGAGGGTCGGGGTGGCCACGAACAAAAGAGTGATATGGAGGTAACTCCACTGGCATCTACTGACATTCGCTAGATTAAGACAGAGTTTTTAAGGGACAAGGAGGATAGGGCAAGAAAGAAGTCGGCTGACAAAACACTGGTGGTCGATATTGAGGCCCTTAAGTCTAGGTCCCTGGGCACTGTGGCAGGATAAATTCTCTTTCTCCTACTTTAAACATATCTTTTTCTCATATTTCATCCACTAAGGCACAAACAGAGGCACATGTCACAGATGACCAACCCCCTCTCACAAAGGCCACTATTCTTGCTTTTGGCTGACTGGCTAGAGTAGCCAATCTTTGGTCCACTAGGGTTGAGTCAGTTATGACTAATCTAGTTGAGGTATCCATAGCCAGAGCTTTGAGGCCATATGTTAAGGCTAAGGCAAAATAGGAGAGTTAATAGAGGTGCACAAACTGAGGATGGATAGACTCGAGTCGATTATTAATGATCATGAGAAAGAATTGTCCAGCTTGTAAGATAGAGTGGCATCCATTGAGAAGGCAGGTGGTGGCAGTCCAAACATATCATCTTTGAAAGCCAATTTTGATTTGTTCAAGAAGAATGTGGCGCCCTACAATCTACAAACCTAAGAGCACTTTCTTTGACAGGTAGAAGATCCACTCAAAGTGGATGTGTCTATGGTCTCCAATGATGAGTTAAAAATGAATGTTCGAGTGATGGCGGTAAAGAAACCTACGAGGTGAGCACCCCATAAAATGATGAAGAGACAGTAGGAGCAGAGCCTAATAAAGAGGACCTTGAGGAGCTAGCTTGGGTGGACATCCAAATTCTGGACTATGAAAGCAACATCTGTTATGGACAAGTCCATGATAGGCACATCCGGTGTTAGTGATCATGAGCCGACATAGATTTTGATTGATCTCGAGAGTACACTAATAGATAAGGGCATTGATTCCCCTATGACCATTTTTGCAGCTCCACAACCAGCACGGAAGATTGATTTGGCTAGGGGGATTCTCATAATTCTTTCTCTTATGCTTAATCTCTAGCATCCCTAGCACATTGAGGGAAATGTTTCTTTTTTTATAAGGGGGTGAGTATGCGGAGTTCCTTATCTTTTCGATAATTATTACTTTATGTTTTTGCTATGAATAGATGAGACAATTGTGTTTACTTTGATGTGTTGATGAATATTGAGACAATTTTTAACTTTTGGGGTTGTAAATAAATTTTAAGTTGGGATGTAATAGAGTAGTATTTATTTTGCTATTTTAATTTTCTTTCTTCTTTTTGAGATGAATGGATGAATGATAGCAAATGATTTCCTTTAATTTTGACAAATCCCGTGCATATATGACAAGCCATTTAATGTTAATATTATGTCACTAGTTCTTAGCAATACGAGCATCGATGTTCCATATCTTTGATTCGAATAGATCCATAGAGGAGGAGCATGTACTCACTCACTAATTAGTATTTTCTTGATAAATCAATCCATTCATAGATTTGAGGCATCTTAAGTTGACTATGTGAGCAATTGATCTTAGATATGTGATAATCAAAAATCACAAGTATGTCTCCATTGTCTAAATATGAATCCATTTTGCCAATGTGTTATTAGGAATTTTATTGAAATACATGTTTTGCAACATCTAGAACTTGCCTAGTTTGTTTGGGGGAGTAACTTGGTTGATTTAGGATTAGGATGGCGCCTTAGGTCTTCTTTGGTTTCACTAAGTCTATTTGACCATAGTGATATTTCTTGACAATGAAATGAGTCATTAGTGAAGCCCTTTGAGCCTTGATCCATTCTTTGGTAACCATGTAACCTTGACTTATGTTTGTGAAAGACAACTCCTTCTTGAGCTTACTGATCCCTCCTTGAGCATAAAATGCACTAAGCAGTAGCCAAAGGCTAAGTTGGGGGTGTTAGTAGAAAGAAGGGGCTATCTCCCATGAATGAGTAGAAAAATGGATAAAATGAAAGAAACAAAAAAAGAAATAAAGAAAGAAAGTGAGGAGTTCTAGAAATGAATAAAAGCAAGGAAAAAGTGAATATTTTTGCTTGAGAAAAAAAGTTGAAAAACAAAAGTGCTTGAAATTGAGGACTGTCATAACTTGAACCTAGGGTCTAGAAGTGATATGGCGCATGGGAACTCAAGAGTTCCCAAACAAGCCTCATAGTATCCATATTCACATCATTGGTTTGGAAGTGTTTAACATAATAGTAAACACGTAATTTTAAGGGATAAGAAAGTATGACTCATGTTATAGGGACATCATAGGAATAGGAATTTGCATAGATTCACATAACACATAGCATATAAGGATTAAGGGGCAGGTAAGTACTACTCACTCTAAGGGGGAAAACAGGACTTGAAATCTTTCACATTTCCATATCATATCATAAATACACATCATAGTTACCATATCAATTGATAACTATGATCAAAATCTCCAAATACCATAGTATATCATATAATCACACAAGAGTCTACATGATATCCAACAATGCCTTCAGTCATAGGATAGGACGGGAGCCAAGACATGTCCCAGGCTAACCCTCAAAGTAAATAACATAAATGGAAGCAATATAAGGTAGATGGATGATGGTTGTTCTTGGAAGATAGGATTCATCCCAACAACTTCTTAAATCCAATTATCTATCAAACGGTGGATGAATGTAATCTCCGGTCCCTACATAATTAGATCATATAGAAAAAAGTATGTGTTAGTATGTTTGAATGTACTAAGTAAGCGGGCATGCAATGCATATGAACTGCATCCAATGTTGGATGAAAATGACACAAATATAGAAAGAAACATATAAACAAGAAGAATAATATATCAATATGCCATGAAATGCATGATGCATGACTGTCAAAATACTTTGTATATAATGGGGATGGGACCTTAACCAACATAAGACCAAGTGAACTATAACTTGGAACTTAGTCGTCTTCCCCACAAAGGATAAAGAGGTGACCTACTTGCCAAAGGTAAATCCATTAACATTCATCATCCACAAAGGGTCATAAACATGACATATGTTAGGCACATAGTTCAAGATAAAAGAGTAAGGACCCTTAGGGATAGCCCTCCCTGCCTCCCATCTCATTTGATATTAAGTTATCATCCCACAGGAATACATATACAAATACGTGATTGTAAAAGAAGCATAAGTGTTTCAAAACATAACAATACATACTTAGGCTTGAAGGCCGAATTATATTTCATAATCATGCGAAAAAGCCAAACATACTTCATACTCATGCATACTTGGGCTAGAAAGCCAAATCTTACTTCATGTCATAATTTTATGCATGGGAATAGCTCCGTTAAGCACATAAATTATAAGAAAGGAGTTAGGATCTTTCTGGATAGCCCTCTCTGCCTCCAATCTCATTCTGCGTTCCATCATCATAGTGATGTAAACACCCATAATTTCGTAAAGAGTCATATCGTAGATATTATGTGATCACATTCTTATCATACCCATACTTTACTTGAAAAGATAATCATCATCATAATTGGGACTTTGCCTACATCATAAACTTTGTGAAACCATAGTTTTTGTAAGCATATGCCATGAATGATGAGAGAATAGCTAGCATGGACAATACAAATTCAAACTTAAATCGACAATACAATATGAAATTCAAGTAAATGTGTAAGTAAATTCACATTTAAATCACAATTTAGATTACCCATGCTTAAATCAAGCTTTAAAGGGGACATGCACATTCAAATCTTCATAACCTCAATGTAATTCACCACATTAGGGCTTACATCACTTTAAAATCAACAATAAAACATAGTCGATATCTCAATTGAATCAAATAAATAATAATCTTGAAAACCCATGTTTAAAGTAAGCTAAATTTCATGAAAAATCAAGTAAAATAGATTGGGGTCTTCATAGTTGAAAGGGACCGTGAATTAATCCAAAATACCTTAGTTACCCAAGAAGAAACGAGAAGAATTCGATGAAGAAGGGAGCCTTTCCTTAATTCCCAAGCTAAGTCTTCACTAGTCCACTTGAGAGGAGTTCTTAAGAGAGAGCTTGAATAGATTCTAAGTGTTGAAGGAATTTGAATGAGAGAATAAAAGTATAGGTCATTTGAATATCTTAGGATATCATAGAGAGTTAAAAATGGAACTAACCCAAAAAAGTTCCTGAAAATGTGCCTCAAAATTGCCCAAAATCATAATTTTCACATATCTCAAAATCTGTGTGCGATATTAAAAATTCGACTACATATTCTTGTTTAGGGGTCAAATTGAGTGGGAAATGGGTCTAACCCCAATTTTATAGCAACCATAGTGAATTTTAAAATTTCAAAGTTTAATGAAAATAGTGGGCCTACACGTCATTGGCGCAACACACCCGTCTTAATTTCCAGTGTAATTTTATCTAGATTTTCTATCTCGGTCCAAAGCTTTTGGGTCTTGGTCCCAAGCCTTGACATACTTGAAAATACCTATACATAATCATATTTTGCCTTAGTAATATAGAAAACATTTTCCAATACTCACTCAAATACTTAGTCTTATATTTCTCTCAAAATTCAAGTGCCAAAACCCTCTACAGATATTAAGGATTGCACTCAAGCTTCAAGTCTCCATCTCCAATTTTTATCAAGTTCATATCCAAAGCTAAGGTATGTAGGTTTTCATGGGTTCCTTTTACCCATGATACCCAAGATTTCTTTTACCTAAAATTGCATGATTTAAAGGTTATTTACAAATGGATCTTACTTATTATGGAATTCACCGCACATTATGTTGGGGTTTATGAAATTGTGACCATTTTACTATGTTTTGGCTATGAATCTGAGATCTATTGTAAGATTTGATGAAGGATTTTTATGTATATTGCTTGAGGGTGTTACCAAATATCTATTGATGGTATTACATTAGATTTTCTAGCATGATAACACTCTTGAATTGTATGGTTTTACACTAGCACTACTAATCCTCTAATTATTTTGATAAAATGTCCGATTATGGTTTCTTGAGGAACTGAAGGTCCTATGCATATCTTATGAGTTTAATGACTATGTGATGATGAAATGGTGATAGAATAATGATGAAATAATGATGAAATGGTGATGAAAAGGAATGTATGTATATGATGATGAAACAAATGTATATATATTGATAATATTTTCCCTGTAGTGTTAAGGATGACCAAGCCTAGCTCAGGGGGGATGGGGAAGCGGTATAGGCCTGAATAACCTTGTTGAGGACTTGGTACCTCGATCTCCTAGATCAAGGGGTGGTAGGTCCAGGTCTCATTGCGGGTTGGTACCCATCAACCTTGTTGGGGGTTTGTACTCCATCAACCTTGTTGGGGGGAGGGGGGAGATTTGTACTCCATCAACCTCATGAAGCGGTTTGTACCTCATGCGCCTCTCTTAGGAGGTGGTGAGACTTGTATTGTACTATAATGATCACTTCTTACACTCATATTTTGTTCTGTATAACTATGATTTTACTTCAAGAACCATCCATACCTATAATATTGTTAGTACTCTATCTATTGCTTATGATTATGCATTTTGCCTGTGATGCCTATCTCTTGTTGCATTACATCCTGCATACTTAGTATATTCAAATGTACTAATGCATACTCTATGCCTACATGATATGACTATGTAGGAACCGGAGCTCCTGTTGATTCTCTTTGTCGCTAGATGGATTGTTCAAGTTAGCTTATGGTGAGTCCTCAAGTACTAAGACAACATCTATCTTCTCTCAAGCTTATGTTTGGACTATGTCTTGTATGTTTGGATTAGCTATTGTTATTATTATGAGGGTGAGCCCAATTGCTTGTCTTGGCCCCTGCTAAGTATCTAAGGTTTAGAGGTGTTGTTAGACATGTTATGTATCTATGTTATGAGCCTTGACTCTCTGGTTTCTTGGTGTTTATGAGATGGAAATTTACCCTTAGTCCCATTTCCCCTTATTTATACTTATCTCTTATTTTTATTTTAATCCACGAACAAGGATGTGTAATGATATGCTATGAGGCTTGTTTAGGGTTCCTTGGGGTTTCCTATTCGCCGATCATGTCTAGGCCCCAAGCTTGGGTCACAACAACAAAAGACCTTAGGAGTAGCCAAAATTACAAGAACTCCATAATAAAACTGATGATAAAATGTTACCAAGGGTCCTCTATGGAGGGCATACGGTCTGTTTGAAGGTAGACACACTGTGTAGCCTGCCGAGAAGCTATACTTAGAAAAATTCTCACTGACAAAGTTTCGAGATGGTAATTTCATACTTTGAAAATTTTCACACAAACATCCATACTGAGGGCCATACAAATTGTATGAGGTTCATGTGTGAAATTCCTTAGCCAAAATATGGTTTTCAAGGCCAAGGATTCATCACACAAGCCACCACACGGCCCATAAAGTGCCACACGGACCATGTGAGGTCTATATAGTGCGAACATTAGTCTTGAACTCCAATGTTAAGACCAATAACCTGCATACAAGGACAAGGGCTATCTCAATACTCCTTCACATGGCTCGTGGTGAGCCACACAAACTGTGGAGGTGTCCATAAGGTGTCACCTTGGTCAAAAACTTTCAGAAACCAAATTCCAAGCACCATTAAAGTTATTCAAAGCCTGATTCCTTATAAGGACCCTCTAAAAGTTATAAGGAGTTCAAAGAGTGGAGACACTTAGGATAATAAATTAATAGCAAAAGCAATGTCCAAAGGAGAAGAATAGAGGAGGACCAAAAGAATCTTTGAGCCAGAAAAGAACATGTAGAGTTTAAGGAGGGATGAGTCATTACCGTCCATATACTATCCTACCCAAACTTAAACCTAAATTATAGTCCAAAAGAAAGTCAAGTGAACTCTAATTGAGAATAATCGAAAGCTTATAGGTTGATGCTTACATGTTATTTCTCAATTGGGAGAGTGAGAGTTGAAAAGATGCTTTGAAAGTAATATCATTATCTTGAATGTTTAGGATCTTCATTGGTGTTAAGGTAAATACTGATGCTTTTAGGAAGTGATTCGCAGGTACATGAGCAACTATAAGCATAGTCATGTATTGATTACTCCTTAGTCATCTCTTGAGGTTACAAAGTCACGTAAGTGGTTTGTGAAAGTTCGAGAAGGGATTAAAAAGGTGGAAATGTATGTGTTGCTCCCTATGGACCTGCTTGCAAGCTCTGGAAAAGGAGAAGGGATTGGTGTTTGACTTGCTTGACGGCAAGCAAAGGCCTAAGTTAGGGTGTTGATGAGTCCATAATTCGAACTCATTTTGGGGCTAGCTTGCAAAGAAATATTTTCCTTAGTGTGCTATTATTTGAATCTCTAACGAATATGTGTGTGTTATGTCAGGAAATGGTATTAAAAGTGCGCAAATGGTAAACACTTGGAAAAACCTAGGAAAGGGAGCAAAAGTGCAAAAAGGCAGAAAAAGGAGGCATCCCCTACATAATGGCCAATCCACCGAACACTCAGAGTGATTGCCTAGCATTGCAGCAACTAAGGTTCCAACTCAAGTTAGGAATGTGGTCATAAGTAATATCACAAATCATATTTGACACACCACCGAATGGCACAGGAGATCACCTAATGTTTTAGTACTCAAATCCCTAAAACCTTGACAAGAAGGTGATGTGATAGAAACTTCAATGAATTATCGAATTGAAATGGCAAAATAGAAAATCATCACATAATGTTGCAAAAGAGAAAGCCTTGTGAAGATGAAGATGAAAGCGGTCAAGTGCATATTTGGCACATCAATGGAATGCTTAGTGATGGTCGGTCTTGACTGCCCAATGGCATATTGCAGCACAAACTCTCACACATTTGCATGGAGTATATAAGAAAATTAGAAAGGAAATTGTACATATCATATCAGCATATATTCTTCTTCTTAGTTTACATGAAGAGGAGTACATAGAACTTTCTTTTTATAGTACAAGGGTTGATAAGATTTTCAAGCTTTGGGGAAGCAAAATTAGAGTAGGTTGGCTGATGATAATCAACTATTTTCTATTTAATCTTTTTACCCATGAATAAAATTGCTAGTTTGGTATCAAATCTTTAATTTCTAACATGTGTGGCTAAAACCCCTATGTTAGGGGTGTGCTTTTGATATAGTTTCATGATTCATCTGTTGGTTCTTTGATATTTTGACTTATTTGTAGTTGATTTGAGTAAATTATATTTATTCCTATGTTAATCTATGATTTCAAGATTGCAAACCTGGATTTACTTTAGATATCTAATTGTTGCCTTAGCCGGAATGATTAGAATATGGAATGGATGTAATGGATAGAAACCTCTTAAGGTTTTAGTTGAGGTCCATAGCCATGGATTCAATGGCTAAGGTATTAGGGTTTTCCCTAAGACTTCTTAGGCCAAGCGTGTCCTCGAAGGTCCACATATGATTTTGCAATTGAATCATATGAAAGGATCCTGTGTCATAGTTGAACATGGATTACAAATAACCTAGCCTATTTACTTATTATCAACTCATTTAGTCAAATATCTAGACCCAACTAGTAGATAGATTCTTATATTTGCACATCTCCAATATCTTTCCTTATTTGCAGATTAAGTTATTAGTTAAATATTGTATAACTTGACTCTTGCTTTTAATTATTGCAACCCCCTATATCTTACAATTACTTAGTCCAACAAATCACTTCTAGCTTGAACTACGATTCCCTTTGGGATTCGACCCCAACCTCTTAGTTGAGTTATTATGCTGATGATGACCATCACTGTATCTTTTGAGTATCTAGTTTGAGCATAATCAAGGGTCATCCATAGGTGTTGCAGGCCTTTCTAGTTCCATAGGATGCTTAGATTCGAGAGCTACTTGCAGGCCTTCTTACTTGCCTACTAGGAGCTACTTTAGATGATCAGCCTTTCACTTGCCTTAGTTGCAGTCGCTCAGAGAGCGATGAGTTACTGGCTCAAGCATATGATCCAGAGAGAGGAGAAGATAAAGCAACATTAGAGGAAATTCAAGGAGAATGATAACAAGAAAAGAAAGTTGTTAAACAACATAATGAGCAAGTTGAAGTTGTTGTGTGGGTCTAGTTCCTCTAATCTTGATGATGAGTTGACCTTCTCTTCTAGCTCTAGAGCAGAGTGATGATTTTAGGAATTCCCTCATATGCTCTTTTACTTTGTAGTTATACTGTAAGAACATGTGCCATTTTTAGTTGGGGTGCTCATAGGGCGATTTATGATTTAATTGTATATTTTGATTCTAACTCCTGGATTCTTGACTTGTATATTCTAGATTAGTCTGTATCTATAGATTTTTGAGATACTTGTTTTGATAATTGATCTACCCTTGCTGGGGTTTGATTATTTTTATAGTGGTATGCCCTTGTCAGGCTTGTAGAGATTGTGATGGGATTAGTTGTTTAGTTTGATTTAGTGGCTTTTTTATTTTTGTTGTTTGTTTAATCTTGCACTAGTTGGTATATATGATTGGCGGTTCTCGATGATAGAATGAGTGACAATATTTTAAGGGTAAATCATGGATCGATTGAAAGTGTGGTGTTAGTTGTTGTCTTTAGTAAAGTCTGAGTAACTGTTGACTTTATTGGTGCTTCATTGTCAGATTGTGACTTGTTTGGTGCTAATAGATTTAGTCAAGTGTCGTGGATTATGAAAGAGACACACCCTTCCTATTTTTTATTTTGAATGATATTGGGATAACACTTTGACTCTTTTTGTGACTCTTACTTGTTAGAGGAATATATATTGATAAATGTGTCCCTTGTATTTGACGTAAGAGTGAAATTGAGCCTTTCTAAATCAGTTTCCATGTCATGTATGGTGAGTTTTTGCTTTTATTCCTTGTGTTCACTGTGTAACCTCAAACTTGCCTAGTTGGTCTTAAGATGTTGGTCTTGATGTATTTTTGTTGGAAAATGACCTTAGGTACTCTTTGTTTTTGTTTTTTTGAGTCCACACAACCTAAATAGCCCATCTTTGCATTGATTATATCCTTAATGTCACCTTTTGAGCCTAAACCTTTTTATTGGTAACCTAAATTACAAGCCTTGACTCATTTTGGAAAGACAACCCTTTTTTGAACCTTGTCGCTCCTTAAACTTGAGTTGCTTGTGATAAGTGAGGCTTTAAGCCTAAGTTAGGGGTGATGCAGGAAGATAAGAAAGGTTGTCTACCAGTTGAGAGCTTGTTAAAAAAGAAAGAAAATAAAAAGAGTGATGAATGGAGGAAAGAAGAGAAAAGAAAATATTGTTTTCAAAAAGAAAAAGAAAAGAAGAAAAAGTGCTTGAATGAATTGATTCCTCTAAAAAGTGAAGAAAATAATGGAAAACTTGAAAAAAATGGATGTCGTGTGTAGAGTTTAAGGAGGGTTAGTCACTATTATCCAAATCGTATGCTATCCTACTTTAAAACCTACAGTACAAGCTTGAAAACCCATTTGGGATTTCTAACTGGATGAAGTTAATTCAATGTTGATTGAAAATATGGACAAGCCTATGGTGAGGCATTTGAGTGCATAAGGATGTTCATTGCTGAGTATGAGTGTTTCAGTACTTATCCTTGTTTATTGTATGTATGTGTTTGTTTTCGGGACTTTATTTCCTTGTTGTGAGGACATGCAAATTGAAATAGATTGGTGAAGTTATAGTTTTCAAGGTTGCATCAAGTGGAACTGTTTAGTTGGCTAGAATTTGAGTCATTCTTGAGAACTTGTGTTGTTGCTTGATCAATCTTGAAGGTTGTTTGACTTTGAAATGTGCATTTAAAAGTAACGGAGTTTCTTCTTAGACAATCACCTACTTGTGCTAGTTACTGGTACCAACCATTTTCATAGTGATGTGCTGTCAAAATATAGCACATTTAATGCCTAAAATCTAGGATTTTATGTGTTCTTAATGTGACTTTTACTGTTTTTATGTGTTTTTTGTGATTGTTTTTGCAGAAAATACATGTTGGCTTGATTTTGGAAAAAGTTATAGATTTTGATAATTTTCAAGATATATGGACCCCACTAAGAGTCGTAGCCCAAGATATGAGTCATAGAGGCAGCCTCGTATTAACTCACAGTGTTTAAAAAGCAAAGTCTGGAAATGTGGAGTTCAGCACTACAAGCCCTAGGTATGAGCCGTAGTCCTTTCTACTACTCGTAAAGAGTGGCCTCGTACTAATTGAAAGTGTTGATCAAAAGTTACCAAGAAATGCAAGTGTGGACTACGAGAAGGCACTACGAGCTGCAAACCAAACTATGAGTCTTAAAGTTGTACCACAACTGTCAAGTCTAAAATACCAAGTGTTGACCATGAAAACCTGACTACGACTCGTAGGGCACACTACGAGTCATAACTATGAGTCATAGCAGACGCTGACCAGTATTTTTTATTTAATTTAGAGACCTAATTGTAAATACTATAAATATTATATTTTAGGATTTTAGCAAAAAGTTCTTCACAGTTTTTCAGAGTAGAGAGTCTTGTAGAGGGTTTTAGAGAGAAAATAATGAGTAGATTTTTAGGGATTTCTTTGGAGACTCAAATTTGGGGATTAGATTCACTTGTGGATTAATTTCATCATTCAAGCTTATGATTCTAAATTCAAAGATGGTTTTATAGTTCTTCATTCTTCTTGGATAAGCTATCAACTATGTCTTCTTTATGCATTGTTTGTTTTCTTGCCCAAGTTATGAGTAGTTGAACCCACAACTTAGGGTTATGGGAATAATGAGTAGCTAACTTAGAAAATACTGATTGTTTGTGCTTCTGGAGTATGGTATTTGCATGTATTATCCATTTTCCTTTATTTTGCATGTTGTGTAATGGTGGATAATATTAAACCTTACCTAGTGCCACGATCCCGATACAGGTAGTGATGAATAGGAAAAGGAAATGGGTAACCAAATTCGATTGATGTCTTCTCATCTAATCAACCATACCCCGCCAAGGAGAGGTTGACTGGGATAATCAGTAATGGTTAGCTTGGCACAATATGGTAGTCGGCTAAGCACCATAGTGAAATTTGACCTTTACCTTCAGAGGAGGACTGGAAGAAAATTACCGTCCTGCATACAATGTCACAATTGAGGTTGTGTTATCCAGGGGTGTTTAAGTCAGTGAATCATAGGAACACAATTTTCCAAGTTGCTCTCTAATTTGATTGTCTTTCCATTCTCTTAGTTTAGTTTATTTTCTATTAATCATTATAAAAAACCCTTCCTTGATAATTAAGTTATTTGATATTTGAATTGATTGTTGGTGAATCAAAGTGGCAAAGCTTCATATTCCCTTGGGATTCAAACCTAACCTTGGTTAGGTTTGTTTACTATGAAAGATCACTTTGACCTTGAAATCGAGGCGTATCTTGAGGGTCAATGAAGAAAAAATGGCACCGTTGCCGGGGAATACAATGATGCCTCGATTTGGTTTCACTAGTAATTAATTAAGTCTCAATTTTGTAATTCTCATGTACTTTAATTTCATTTTTGTTTTTGTTGTTTAATTTCTTTTGCAGGGTATACTAGATGTGCATGCCCAATACAAGGAGCCAAGGCAGACCCTTATCTCCAATTAATCTTGAGATATAACATGTTGCCAAGAGACTGACCCAAGCAAACATGAATATTGTGGTTGATGAAGCCATGGACCAAATTGATGGTCATATTAGTAGAGAAAATAATCCACCACCAAGGGAAAATAGGCCACAACTCAGGGATTTCCATGAGAATGCTTATGGATGAAACCAATATCGATTGAATCTCATGGCCATAAACATCACAGGAGCTATAGTGTTTCCACAATTACCAGCTGACACTAAGTTCACGATGTTAAGTAGATTACTCCAAATGCTTCAGAACTGTGATTTGTTTGCGGGGTTACCCTCTGAGGATCCTCATAGTCATTTGCACAATGTTGCTTTTGTGTGCAAGAATGTGATGAGCACACAAAATATTTCTATGGATATTGTTGGGTTACGTGTGTTCCCTCTACCTCTTACCAGTAATCTAGTAGTTTGGCTATCACAACTCCCAAGAGCTTAATAACTAGTTGGGCAGAATTACGATTAGCCATTTTGGAAAGATACTTTCCAAGTTCTATGAAGCTCAATCTTAAAGATCAAATCAATAACACTAAGCAACTTCCAAGTGATTCCATTAGCACAATGTGGGAGAGGTTCACCAAGTGTTTGAGAATAGTTCCAGACCATAAGATCATGGATGATGCCTTAGTGGAGATTTTCTATAGGGCTCTTGATGAGAATAGTCAAGCTTATGTCAATACCATCATGGGAGGCATGTTATTAGATCAACCTTTCACTATAAGAGCAAAAAGAATGGAGCAAGTAGTCAAGATCAGCACAACATGGGGCCAAAGGAAGAAAGCTTCTACAAAGAGCTCATGTATGGTGAATGTTAGTTCGAAGAAACCAAGAATCAACGAGCAGATCATGCAACAACTAACTCAACTCCGTACAAGTATGGACTTGGTGTCTAAGAAAAATCATGAGAGAGTTCATGTGGTAGTTCAGCAACCTGTTAGAGAGTCTATGTATGTGGAACACTATTATGATAAGGATGCTTGCTTTGTTAGAGATCAAGTGGTGGATGTTTGGAACAATGCCCAATAGTCCAATCTGGACTATTGGCTTCAAGGTTCCTAAAATCAAAGTCGAAATAATAATCGAAAAGATGCATATAAAGATAATAATGGTGGTTATTTTGAGAGAGATAGGGTTCCTAAAGCTAAGTGGGATGGAAGAGATGAGTATAGATATGATCCTTATGTGCCACCCCATAATCGTGATGCCAGGGCTAGTAATCCAAGAATTGAATTGATGTGTGACTGATTGTTGAAGAAGGCCAAAACTCAAGATAAGACTTTGAAGGGGATAAAGTCCAACATTTCAAGTATTAATTAGAAATTAGAGTCCCATTTGGTGGCAATTAAGCAATTAGAACAATAATTTGGTCAAGTGTCTACTCAGCTAAATCAACTCCGAAAAGGTATATTACCAAGCAATGTGGTCAAAAAATCAAAGAATGAGGGGCATTGTATGGCAGTCACGACTAGGGGAGGTAAGAGCACTATTGGCCCTCCTATGCCGATTGTAGTAGAAATGTACATGAGAAGGAAACTATAAAAATGGGTATTATTGAGAAAGGTGATTGTGTAAAGAATAGTATAGGTGAAGAGGTTAACAAGTTGAGGAAGTACAAGACTATTCCAAGACCTCCTTCCCTTTTCCATCGAAGAATCAAGAAGAGGGAGGACGAAAGCAAGCTCAAGCACTTTCTAGCAAGGCTCAAGATATTATTGATAAACATCCCTTTGATTGAAGTCTTTAAGAAGACGTCGGGCTATGCAAGGGACATGAAAGACTTGATTACAAAGAAATGGATGGTAACTCAAGAGCTTTTTAACAATCTTCAGCATTGTAATGTTATTACTACCAAGTCATTGGTTCAAAAGCATGAAGACTTAGGGGCTTTCACTATATCATACATTATCGCAGAGGTGGAATTTGCTGGGGTAGTTTGTGATTTGGATGCTAGCATCAACTTAATGCCATTGTCCATCTTCAAGAAACTCAGCTTGGGAACTCTTACTCCCACAAAGATGAGGTTATTGATGGCAAATAGAACAATCAAAAAACCTGTGGGAGTACTTTATGATGTTTTGGTAAAGGTATAAAAATTTACATTTCCTGCAGATTTTGTTATACTTGACTGTGAAGTTGATTTTACAGTCCTATCATTTTGGGGAGATCTTTCTTAGCTACTGGTTGCACTCTGGTTGACATAGAGAAAAGGCTACTCACATTTAGATTTGGTAAAGAAGAGGTTGTGTTCAAATGTTTTTCAATAAGCAAGGAAGGACTATGATCTAAGGGTAGTTTCAATTATAGATACTGTTGATAATGATGAGTCAGAGGTATATTTGAACTATGATTAGGTGTTGACACTTTGAAGGTTGTGTTTGATGAACTTTGATGGTGACGGTATCCTAGATTATAAGAAGATAGTAAATGCTCTAGGGTTTTCATTCGGCTCTAGATGCCAATTGAAGTTAGTGCTAGATTTGCAGAACTAGGAAATGCCACCTACAATGCCTTCTATGGAAATGCTACTAGTTTTAGAGTTAAAAGCACTTCCCTCACACTTCAAGTATGCATTCCTAGGAGAAAATAGTACTTCGCCAGTCATCATAGTTGTAAATTTGGGTGATGATCAAGCTGATGTACTTGTAACAATGCTCAAGAAATTTAAAAGGGCTATTGGATGGACCATCACAGATAATATTGGTATTCCTCTGGGATATGCACACACAAAATTCAGTTAGCCAAAGGCTATAAGCCAAGCATTGAGCACCAAAGGCATCTGAATCCTCCTATGCAAAAGGTGGTTGGCAGGGAAATCATCAAGTGGTTAGATGCAGGCGTAATCTACCAAATTGTTGACAATGAAAGGGTGAGTCTAGTATAGTGTGTTCCAAAGAAAAGGGGCATCATAGTGGTGATCAATGCTAAAAATGAATTGATTCCTATGAGGCCAGTCTCAAATGGAGTGTGTGTATGGACTACAGAAAGCTCAATGTCTCAACAGAGAAGGATCACTTTCTTATGTCATTAATGGATTGCATACTTGATAGACTTGCAGAAAAAAGGTGGTACTATTTTCTTGATGGGTATTCTAGCTATAATTAGATCATCATTGACCCAAAGGATCAAGAGAAAACCAGTTTTACATGTCCCTATGGGCTATGGCACCTTCGTATTTAAAAGGATTCCATTTGGGTTATGTAATGCTCCAACAATATTCCAAAGGTGCATTATGTCCATTTTCTCTGATATGTTGGATAGAACTATTGAGGTCTTTATGGATAATTTTCGCGAGGTTGAACACTTATTTGAGGATTGTTTGGCACACATGGATGAAGTTTTACAAAGATCTGTGAAAAGCCATTTGGTGCTAAATTGGAAAAAGTGCCATTTCATGGTTAAAGAGGGTATTTTGTTGGGCCATAGAATATCCGGTAAAGGCATTGTGGTCGATAGGGGTTAGGTTGATGTATTGAGAAGCTTCCACCACCTATCTCAATCAAGGGTGTTAGGAGTTTCTTAGGGCATATAGGATTTTATAAAAGGTTTATAAAAGACTTATCTAAAATTTTGCACCCATTATGTAAATTTTTGGAGAAAGATTCTAAGTTCATGTTTGACGATACATGCATTCAAGCATTTGAAGAGTTGAAAAGGAGATTGAACTCGATGACAATTATTGTAGCTCCTCATTGTATAAGACATTTGAAATCATGTATGATGCAAATAGGGTTGTTCTAGGTGTGGTATTAGGATAACACAATGAGAAAGTCTTACATCCTATATATTATGCCAACAAAGCCGTGAACATGGCTCAAAAGAATTACATTGTCATAGAGCAAAAGTTGCTTGCATTGATCTTTGCATTCGAAAAGTTTCATTCATACTCATTGGGAGCCAAAGTGATAGTGCACACAGACCAATCAGCACTGAAGTACTTAATGGCCAAAAAGGATGCGAAACCGAGGTTGAAGATGGGTACTTCTTTTATAAGAGTTCAAATTTGATGTGATTGGCAGGAAAGGGTTAGAAAATCAAGTTACAGATCATCTATCTAGATTAGAAGATTGGGGAATGATGAAATTTGATGATTTTTGGGAAATAAATGACTCTTTTCCTGATGAAAGAGTGTTGGCAGCATCACATGACTTGATATCTTGGTTTGTAGATTATGCAAATTATTTGGTGAGTGACATCGTACCTCCTGACTTAAATATGCATCAAAGATTGAAATTTATGCATGATATGAGGAAGTTCTTTTGGTATGATGTAACACTCCACACCTTACAATACTATCATAATGGAAATGAAGCAAGACATGGTTTGGTCAAACTAGCGCTAATTTTCAAAAGTACTTGAATCTGGTGTTAATGGGCTATATGTGCTTCTAACGCTTAAAAGGGTCGAATGTATACATGTTTTGTATTGAATTGAGGAGATTACGACCTTAAAATGAAGTGATATAATTGAGGTTCTTGTAGGACTTAGAAGCTAGCAGGTGACTCACCTACTTAGCTTAAAATCGCTAGTTAAACGACGACGAGGCTCGACGTCAAAATTGTCCAAGTTCGATTATGAATAAAGTTTGTATTAAGGGTGTAACTTGGACCCATGTTTTAGCATCATAAATGTTCTATATGTTAAGCCCAAAAGATTTATTAAAAAGGTCCCAAAGACAATACAAAACATTTAGCAAATTGGGCCCAAACCTAAGTAAGTGAAAGCTCAAAATTTGACAGCCCAAGTCCATCAAGTTGGTGCTCCAAAAAGTCCCAACTTTGAGGGTCAAGCAGGTGGGTAAGCTACATAATTATGTGTGGTTTATGTTGGTCAAGAATGCAAGAGATATTTGGCATAACATCCCTATATAAAGGGCTCCAAAGTTGCTCCACAAGTTATAGTTCACTTGAACACAAAAAAAAATCAGATTGCTCTCTCTACTTTCTCTCAACTTTTATCAACTTTGTGAAGCAGACAAACGATTTCTTTAGGGTTATTAAGGAGACTCTACACCTTTATTCCAAAGGTAAGTAATTATAGTTGTGTGTTAAGTATAAATTTATCATTAAAAACACGAAATAGATACTAGCTACGCTGCTGAAATTTGTTCGATAGATTCTGTGCAAAACGTTGTTGCACCTTTTGCTTTTGTTTTGGTGACTTCTCTATAGATTTTAAGTTATATGATTAAGAGACCTTGGATTTATTAACATGGTTTGAGTTATAAACATCACCCTAAGGTTGCTTCCCTGGTTTTGGTTTCATTTAACAAGCGTGTTTTATTGAGTTATTTTAGGCGTCATGTTGATTATAACTTGTGGGTTGTTGTGTGTGAAGCTTTTAGCTCACGTCCTTTATGACTTCTTAAGTGCTGTTATAGGACTCTTTGTGGTCTGTTTATATGTGTAAATATTTCTGGAATAGTTTGGTTAAAGTTGGAATAGATTTGGAGTTGTCAACGTCGAAATATAGCAAAGGAAGGTAACGTTATACTGTCCATTTTTAGATGGTGTGGAATTGCTATGTGTTGAACTTTGTGGGATGTTGTTAGACTGTCAAGAGAATGAAACAAGATGTATATGACATATACATGAGAAATGTTGTTTGAAAATATGATTATAAGTGAAAAGGTTGAACGAAATGCCCTGACATCGCTACTTAAAAGCTTGCTACCCGTGTGTTATTTTGTTATGTGATTGGGATGCCAAGGTGTATCTATTGGCTATTAATGTTATCGTTATCTTCTATTATGTTGTAGATAACTACTTTGAGGAAGTTAAGGTTATCTCGAGATAGTAACGAGGTCATACAATGAGATATGTAAGGTTATTTGATTTCGTATCACTTGGCATGAAACATAGCTCTCTCCTTGGTACATAAAGGCATTCACCAACTCCTGTACAACTATTAACCATGTCTCCACTTTTGTACATGTTCATATGATTCCATACATAGTCACCTTTAAAATTGCATACATGCTTGGACACCAAGTTATATGAGTTCTTGTTAAGGAGTAAAGTTCACAAGTTATTCCAATTCATATGCATTTTATTATTTACATAATGTACTCTTTTCACTGTCATGTTGTCATGTGTGATTATCCACATGTTACATATACAGTTTTAAAACTCCAATATTATGGCCACCAAAAGAATCATCTCAAAGGTAATTGAAAGATGCAGAATACAGTTGATGGGTGGAGCCCGAGGGGGTTCATATGAACCTAGCATAGGGACGATCCTAATACAGTTTGATGGGTGGAGCCCGAGGGGGGTCAATAAGAACCTAGCATAGGGATGATCTCGATATAGTTTACCACTGATCAGTTGGTCATATGATTATAGCTGTGCACAGATTTAATAGTACAGATTTTACAGTAAAAGGTAAATTGATATAAAGGACATAAAGTACATGATTCCACAGCATAACTAAGGGTGGCCCCTGATTTTCCATAGATGCATGATTTTATTTGAGTTATAACTTTATATATAGTATATCCTACCTTACATACTCAATAATTATCCCATACTGACATCCCTTACGGGGGACCTGCATTTCATGCTGCAAGTACAGGTGCTAGTAGATCTCCCCAGTAGGAGTACAGGACATTCAGTTGTTGTCATCAAGCTCTACGTTGCTTTGGGGCTTTGTATATATCTAGACCTTACGTGTTTTTATTGCACAGTTTGTTGAGGCGAGGACTATCCCGACCTTTGTTAGATGTTTTTCTTTATTTAGAGGCTTTGTAGACTATGTATAGCACAGTGAAGTCATGTCTCATACTTTAGATTGCGTAGCCCCAACGGCCTAGTCGTATGCATTTCCTTTTGGCTTGTTATCACTGTTTATCTTCTTAAAGGCATGTCAAACTTAGAAACCCCTTATAATTTCTACAGAATACATATAGTTACAGGTTCGTTCTCCTGAGACTTATTGGCAACGGGTGCCAATCCGCCCTATGGGACTTTGGGGCATGATATATGACCTATATTTATTCCTTGTATGTGCTGATGGGATTATCCATAGCTGCATTCCTGAGGTGGAAATACTGAGCATACTTGAAGCATGTGACTCATTACTAGTGGGTGGGCATCATAGTGGGATTCGAATAGTCCATAATTTTGCAATGTGGGTATTATTGGACTACAATCTACCAAGACGCTCATGATTATGCCAAAGCTTGTGATAGGTTCCAAAGAGAAAGTAGAGTCACACGCAAACATGAGCTCCCTCTAATTCCTATTTTGGTGATTGATTTATTTGATGTATGAAGGATAGATTTCATGGGACCATTTATTAGCTCACATAGGAACAAGTACATCTTGGATGCTATGGATTATGTCTCCAAGTGGGTGGAGGTTGTGGCTCTACCTAACAATGAAGGTAAAAGTGTCACAGCGTTCCTCCAAAGGAACATCTTCTCTAGATGTCGTACTCCTTGAGCTATCATCAACGATAGAGGTTCTTGCTTTTGCAATAGATTCTTTAAAGATCTTCTTGAAAAGTATGAGGTGAAACATAGGGTGGCGACACCTTATCATCCTTAAACGAATGGGCAGGTGGAGGTATCTAAAAGGGAAATCAAGAAGATCTCATCCAAAATGATAAATTCAAATCAGACAGATTGGTCAACAAAGCTTGATGATGCATTATGGATATACCAGACTGTACTTGAGACTCCTATTGGAATGTCTCCTGTCACAACCCAAGCCTAGGGCCTAGACATGACATGGCAAATGGGGAACTCGGAGGAACCCCAAACAACCCTCTTAATTTATCATTACATATCCTTAGTCGCAGAAGCATGTAAAAAAGACATAAAATAAGATTAAGGGCCAAAGGGCTAAGGGATAGCTTGCAAAACAATATCAATAAGGGCCGAGGCATCATAGCTCATAACATAGATACATAATTTGTCCAACATAGGCCTCTAAATACATAGATAAAGCAGAGGCCAAGACAAAGTAACCGGGCTCACCTTCATAGACAAAATAGAACATAATAAAGAGTCTCAATACATAGATAATAGCAACATAGTCTAAGGTTCCCAAATGTGGAGGACTCACAGTAGGACCGATCTAGCCATGTGAAGGAGGAGGGTGATCAACTTGAGCATCGGTTCCTACATGGTGATATCATGTAGGCAAGAGTATGCGTTAGTATATTTGAATGTACTAAGTATGCGGGATGCAATGCAATAATAGATAGACATCATACGCAAAATGCATACATTAGATGATAGGCATAGTATAGCAATATGACATATATGTTCAATGCCTAAGTAAAACATGCTTAAGTAGTTCATGCTCATATCGGATATCATATGTGTAGAAGAGACCAAGCTAGTTATTCAAGGTATAAACCCCTTGGTGGTTGTGTGGTATAAACCCCTCACATGGTTGATGATAATCAAACCTTACCAATAAGGTGAAGAAGTATAAACCCCTAAAATGGTTGATGGTAATCACACCTTACCTACACGATGATGAAGTATAAACCCCTCGCATGGTTGATGAGTATAAACCCCCAGCATAGTTACCCGGTCCCTTGTCCCCTCGGATCGGGTATAGTCTAATGCAACACTTTATATAGGATTTTTCATATGCTCTAGTGCAACACTTCCTATGGGAACAATTGTATGCATAAGCTCATTTCATCATCATCATATTATTCGTATCATATCTTACGCTTTAGACCTTTAATTCCTTGAGAAACCACATCCAGACATTTTATCAAACACACTGAGGGTGTGAAATGGGGGTAAAATACCATGCAATTTAGAGAAGAAACCATGCAGGAAAATCGATTGTAAAACCATCAATCAACACCTTGCAACACCCCCAAGACATTCACATCAAAACCCCTCATTAGATCCAACATTAGATCAAAGATTTAAAGATCAAAATATGCTAAAATAAGCATACTTTCATGAACTAAAATCATTGTGCAATAAATTTCTCAATATACAAGACCCACATATAAAATAAACTTTCAATCATACATTTTTAGTAAAAAGAAGGCTTAGGCACCATGGGTGGAAGGATCCAATGGTTCAACACCACATGCCTTAGCTTTGGTGAAGCTCTTGGTGAAGATTTAAGATAGACTTGAAGCTTAAAGGAAATCTTTAGTTTCGAATGAGGGTTTTGATCTTGAATTTTGGAGTGAAAATATGGCTAAGTGTTTTGGGGAGTATTGGAAAATGTTTAGGATGATATAAGGGTGAAATTTGGCTAAGTATAGATAAAAATACGTTAGGGAAACTTGGACCCAACACTTAAAATATTTTGCACCACACAAGAAAACACTGCTAGGCAAAATACACCTCTCTGCATCACGGAGAAGAAATTACACTAAAGCGCGCCCTTGCCGCTTCGCGGAGGGGACACATAAACCTCACTGGAATTCGTCACTTAAAAATTTATAATTGCTAATCTTTCGCTCTTAAATCAGGGCTATACCCTTTTTCACCTAATTTTGACCCCCTGATCACAAATATGAAGTTGAATTTTTAAATTACTCAATAGATTTTATGATATATGAAAATTAAAATTCTGAGCATTTCGAGGCACGTTTTGGGGATCTTTTGGAGTTCTACATCTCCCTACCAACTTGTCTTTAGAAAGGCGTGTTATTTGTCGTGGAGCTTGAACATAAAGTAATGTGGGCATGAAAGAAATTAAATCTTGATTGGCATGATGATGCATAATCCAGGCTGGGTCAACTTAATGAGCTTGATGAATTTCAACTAAGGGCACATGAGAGTTTGACATTGTACAAACAATGGATGAAATTTCAACATGATCGTCCCATAGAAAGTCATCAGGTTGTATCAAGGGGACTTGGTGTTGCTCTATAATTCTAGATTGAGGTTGTTCCCTAGAAAACTTTAATCTAGATGGATGAGACCCTTTTGAGTGACACATCTCTTTAATCATAGGGCCACTGAGTTAGAGAAATGAGATGGAGGAACTTTCAAAGTCAATGGTCAAAGAGTCAAACTATATATGTGAGACATGGAAGAGATCAAAACAGTAGAAAAGTGGGACCTTGAAAACATATGAGGAAGTAACTCTTCCATGTCGTGTCGCGACAATAAATCAGGTGTTGCTGAGGAGGCAACCCAAGGTATGACCCCTTGTGCTTATTTTGATTTTCTATTGTACATTGGGTGGCTATGGACTAGGGTGAAGTTGAGTAGCTTTTAGTCCATAGCTATCATCAAATTTTGAGCACGAGGTTTCTTTCCTATGTTCTTTTTCCTCTTGCATATTTTATTTTCTATTGAACCGACATGGTTTTAGATAATATTTGTAGTATATGGTTGTTAAATGTATGATGTGTATCTTGTTTTTAATGATTTATGAAATATTTTGAAAAATTGGTATCCATCCCCAGACCCCACTTATGGAATTCCACTGGGTATGTTGTTGTTGTTTGAAAAATTGGTATCCAGCAAAATTTTGTTGATTCGTAGTTATGTTGCAATCATGCATGTTTGAATGGTTTGGCAATATTCTTTTCCAATTAAGTGATAGCAAATTGATACTTGAAGCATAATTTGTAAGTCTTCATTGGCTATGTGTGCAATGACATGTGTGAACTAATTTTATTGTATTCATGCATTGTTTACTGATTCAGAACTTGCCCTATTACTTTAAGTTGGACTGGAGATTATGTGGATTGGAAGGAATATTAGGCCCTTTTTCTTTGATTTAGTCCACTTTACCCCAAAATGAAAGAGCTTATCCCTTGTTCCAAATGTTTGAGCCTGACATGTACCCTTTTTTTCATAACACCTAATTAGACTAGCATTGTTTGGTGAAATACCTTGATATTGGCCTTGGTCTATCCTTGAGTATTGTGAACCTTGATTGAGGCAAAAAGGCTAAGTTTAGGTTGGCTACCAAAAGTACCCCTGATTTAGGGATTGGATATTGTGTACTTCACCGCAGGCTAACATCCTAAGTTGAGGGTAGCCTATGTTATAGTATAATGGCAAAAATAAGTTGGTGAGTTGGGAATAAAAGAAATAATAGAATGTCATGTGCCAAGTAAAAGAAAAAGAGAAAAGATATCTTAGATTGAGTTGAAAGAGCAAAATAAGTTTAAAAATAAGGCACAAGCTGAAAAATTGAAGAGAAAAATACCTGAAAAAGGGAGAATAGGTTGAGAATGATTGAGTTGGTGAGGTGAAAGTGTTTAAAAGCATGTTCAAGGTTGGACCTTAGTCACTAATTATCCAAAATGTCATACCAAAGCCCCATGAGCCTACGTTACAAACTTATAAAGTCCTAAAGTGATCCTAAAACAATTAGTCAACAGTCTGAGTTATGAGTATATGGGCAAGACTACGGTATTGGTCATCATACAAGATTGTCATTAACTACTATGTATTGCTTTATTATCTTTATAGATTGAGTCCGCACTTAAGGACAAGCAATGATTCTAAGTTGAGAGTGTTGATGTGTTGTCAAAATACAACACATTTGATGCCTTAAAATTGAGATTTTGTGTGTTCTCAATGTAACTTTTATGGTTTTTATGTGTTTTTATATTTGTTTTTGCAGAAAATATAGGTTGGCTTATTTTTGGGAAAAGTTGTAGATTTTGCTGATTTTTAGGACATATAGACCCCACTATAAGTCATACCCCAAGCTACAAGTCGTAGAGGCAGTATCGTATCAACTCATAGTACTCAAAAGAAAAGTTTGAAATATAGAGTTCAGCCTTACAAACTCTAAGTACGAGCCTTAGTCCCTTGTACACTCGTTAAGAATGACCTCATAGCAATTGACAGTGTTGATCAAAAGTGGACCAATAAATACAAGTGTGGACTACAAGAAGGTACTACAAGTCGTAAATTAGACTACAACTTGTAGAGGTGTATCGTAGCAGTGAATTCTGAAATACTAAGTGTTGACTATGAAAGTTCGACTACGACTCATAGGGCACACTACAAGTCGTAACTACGAGCCATAGCAGACACGAACCAGTACTTTTTATTTAATTTAGGGTCCTATTTGTAAATACTATAGGTAGTATATTTTAGGGCTTTAGAAAGAAGTTCTTCACAGTTTTTGTAGAGTAGACAGTCTCGTGGAGGATTTTAGAGAGAAAATAGTAAGTAGATTTTTAGGGTTTTCTTTGGAGACTTAGATTTGGAGATAAGATTCAATTGTGGATTAATTTCATCATTCAAGTTTGTGATTCTAAATTCAAAGGTGGTTTTATTCTTCTTCATTCTTCTTGGGTAAGCTATGAACTATGTCTTCTTTATACATTGTTTGCTTTCTTGCCTAAGTCATGAGTAGATAAATCCATAACTTGCGGTTGTGGGAACCATGAGTAGCTAACTTAGGAAACCCAAATTATTTGTGCTTCTTGAGTTGGATATTTGCATGTTTATCCATTTTTCTTCATTTTGCATGTTGTTTAATGGTGGCCAACATTAAACAACGCCTAGTATCATGATCCCGATCTAGGTAGTGATGAATTGGAAAAGGAAATTGATAACAGAATTCGATTGATGTATTCTCATCTAATCAACTAGACCCGGCCAAGCAGAGGTTGACTGAGACAATGGATAATGGTTAGTTCGGCACACTATGATAGTCAACCAAGCGCTATAGTGAAATTCGACCTTCACCTTCAGAAAAGGGATGGAAGAACCTAAATTATCATCATGCATGCAATGTCCTAATTGAGGTTGTGTTATCTGGGATGTCTAAGTTAGTAAATCATGGGGAATACAATTTTCTAAGTTGCTCTCCAATTTAATTGTCTATCCATTTTCTTAATTTAATTTATTTTCTATCAATCATTACAATACCCCCCTTCCTTGAGAATTAAGTTATTTAATATTTGAATTGATTGTTGGTGAATCAATGTGGCAAAGCCCTGTATTCTCTTGGGATTAGACCCTAATCTTGGTTAGTTTTTTTTCACTATTGTCGATCATTTTGACCTTGAAATAGAGGCTTATCTTGAGTGTCATTCATATAGTCATAGTTTAGTTGAAGGAAGTGAATTGGGATTGTGTGTGCTTCATTTGATAGCCTCTTGTGCTTAGCATTATTTTGCTTGAGGATAAGCAAAGTCTTAAGTTAGTTGTTGATGAATGTTGAATTTATACGCATTTACTGCTCTTTTTCTTATGATTGTGTATTGTTAATTTGATGAATTTAGGCTAATTATACTTTGGATGGTGTATATTTCAGGTATTATTGCATTGAGTGGAGTTTTGTTGGGAAGAATGGAGGTTGGAATTGATTTGGAGAAAAAAGAAGCTGAAAAAGAAAAATGTGTACTTGGCATTGTATTGTACTTTGTGATTCAAGCCTTCAGGCTCAGAAATATGCCATCAGATCCTTGAATGCAGAGCATAACAAATTGTGAGCACGAATGCGCTTAGCACTAGCGCGTAGGAAGAGGTATAGCTCAGTACTTTCTTGCAAATCAAATGGCTTTCTCGCTGAATTACTTTGATCGAGATTAATTGATTTATAGGTTTATGCTTAAATTTACGTTTAACTTATGATTTAAGATCGCGAACACGAATCTAGCTTAGGACATTTTCCATTATTTATCCTATTTTCAATCAAATCTTTCCAATAATACACTGTTGTTCTTCAATTATTTCATGAAAATATGTAATTTAAGTGGAGGGTTTATGTGATGGTCATGGGTTTATATGGTTGAATGCCTTAATTTGATTCAGTGACTAAGGTATTAGGATGATTGCTTATAAATTGCTTAGGCAAGCATGTCCTATAGTGATTTTGTACATAAGGTTGTAATAAATTCATCTGATACACTGTTATGTTCCTATCGAAAATAGTAGTTACAAGCAACCTACCCTACCCATAAAATTTATATGATGTTATGTGTAATGGATCAGTTGAGTTCTAATTGATATCCTATTTGTCCTATCCTTTGTTCTCTTGCTTGATAAATCCTTACCCCGGTTCCTTAGTAGTAGTTTGCAGCTTAATCTCCCCCCATTTAGTAGTAATTATTGTGTTCGCTTATTGAACTAGAGCTTGTATCTCATAGTCCTTGATTATTTCAATAGCCCTCATATTGTCACATATGGAATTCAACCATGAATCTTAGTTGGGTTATATGCTACTAACGATCATCTATATTTCCAAAAGATAAGTAGGTTTGAGCGTTATCAGTGAGTCTCTAGTAGCTATCTCTAGTCCCATAACTACATAACTATTGTAGGTTTGACTTAATTGGCCTAGCTATTTGATCCATATATAGTGTATGTTATGACCATTTATGAGATAGAGTCCACCTTTACAAGTAGTCTCTCTTTTCTCCTATATAGGAGCAACATAGGGATTTAATATTATAACTCGCATGGTCAAATTGTTGGTTATGGTTAATACCCCGTATATGGTTATGAATGTTTATGAGTCCTTTTTAATGGTTTTCTTTATGATTTTCTTATTATGCATTGACCATACTTTAGTTTTAATTATGCTTTAAATGAATCCCTTATCATGTTCCTTATCATGGTCAATTGCATATCATGGATATTTAACATGTTGTATTCTCTGACACTTCATAAATTCAATAGTATTGATCGAATACTTCTTTTTTCCTCCTCCTACGTGTGGCTAGTTGCTATAGCTACAAGCATCAGAATTGATGAGTCCTTATAGTTCAAGGACTTTTTCAGATATATGATATATCTTGGAGTTTGTGTCTATTCTCCATTGAGACTGATAGAATTCCCTAGATTTATTTATACATTCTTAATGTCTATACCTACCTTATATATGCAATAAATGCTAAAAGGCTTGGTTGGAGTCTTTGGGGTTCTGATTGTTGTGTCACGAATGAAACCTCGGTTGGGTTGTTACAATAAAAAGATCAGACTCTGTGAGATATTGATTCAAGATTCTCAAAATTATTTTCTCATAAAAAATATTTTGGGTCTATTTGGAAAGACGCCTGGTAATTGAATTTGGTGTAATTGGGTGTAATTACATTGTCTGGCCTATTTGGTTGGGCATGTAATTACTTGGTCGACATGTAATATGATGTAATTGGCAGGGTACAATTACACTCTCTTTTTATTTCTATTATTTTAAATTTTTTTATTTTTATTATTCTAATATTTTTAAAAATATATTTTCTTTTATAATATTTGTTTTTATTTTCTTCTCATTCTTAACCATTACTTCAGTGATTTCGTGTAATTTTTCATATTATTTTATTTATTTTATATTTTTTTATTAGCATAATTATATTAGTATTCAAATTCTTAAATTAATGTTGAATTCATTGTTAAATAAAGTTATACCTTACAATTTTTTAAATCATGTTTATGTATTTTGTGTTGACATCTGATGCAACTGCATTATGTTAAATCTTCTATTTTGAATGTTGAACTTATGTTATATTTTTAATATTATTGACTTGATATTTCACATTACAAGTCATTTATTTATTTGGTGTTTATTTTTTTTATTAGTGCAATTTTATTAGTATTCTAACTTTTAAATCAAAGTTGAATTTAGTATTGAATAAAGTTATAAATATTTCTTTTTTATAAACCGTGTTTATGTACGTTATTGTAATGATCTCGAAGGTCATTTTTTATATTTTTCAATCAAATTACCATTTTTCCTTTTCCAAATGTTATCTTGGATCATTTTGGGGTAAGTTCAATCAAATTTTGAAAATATTGAAAAAAGTTGGAGTTTTGCAAAAGAAAGAGTTTTAAAAGACTTAAAGTTGAACATTTCGAGTTTTGTGGTCGTTTTTAGTTTCAAGTATCAAAATAAAGTTCTGTCTATTCCATCAGTTCCTGAATGTGGAATGTGGTCTAGCAAAACTTGTAGAATTGAATTTGGAGTTAAAACAGAGACTTTAGGGCTAAAGTTGCATTTTTAATTCATTTTGGATCATAGATTTGACTTTGGTCAATGTTCAGAGTTCGGGACCTTGTATCATAATTCAATCAGTTCTAGTGGTTTTGTGTGCTGAAACTAACATTAGAAATGTCTTCGTTGTAATTTTTAGATGTTCTGAGAATATTTTGAGTTTTTAGGTCTGGAATTGGTTTAAATGATCCTTCTCGGGGCCATAAAGCTTCCAGATTTGAATTTTGATGGTTCCATTGAGTCTAAGTCATCGTTCGATAGGGTTTTATGTTTAGTTTGTGTTCATGGAGTTTCAAACGAATCCCCAAGGGGCCAGTTCCTATTTTCAATTGTGATAAGTTGTGCTAATGTTGATGTTTTTGGTGCATTTGGCACCAATACTTTGTGTTCTCACCTCGTGGGTCGTGTTCGTAGAGGACCAACAAGCAGACCTCCATGTTCACGGGGTTACTATCGCATTTGTGGAGGGTCTTTCCCCTCTAGTTCTACTTTCGTGGAGCATTGCATGTGCATGTCCAATGAACAGTTTTAAAAGACGTGATTTAAATCATTTCCACCATTTTTTGACATTTCAAGCTTCGTCCTAAGAGAGAATTTTCTAGGTTTTTGAAGGCAAATTATTTGGGTAATTATTTCCTAACCTATTTCAACTATTTTCAATGATTAAGTTGTATTTTAACTTCTAAATTTGGGGATTTAATGGTAGAATTTGGGGGGGTTTGAAATTGAGTTTCCTAAACTTTAACCATTGATTTCCCCCTCATCTTAGCTCCATTTTTGAAATTATTTTCACTGTTGAATTCCTTATTAATTGGTAAACATTTTCATACATAAATTTTTAATTTCCGGCATGAGATTTTTTACCATTTTACCTTTTCTCTCCGAATTAATTGATTTTAGTATCAATGAATTCGTTATGTGATTGTGATACCATATTTGAATAAATTTTGGTGATGATCGTAAAAGGAGGAAAGTGGTGATTTAAACTTGATTCGAGACTTTATTTGAGGCAAGTGAACTTTTAACCTTCCGTCAAGTATGAATGAACATTTGTATCCTCCTATATGTGTGGAATTGAGCATTTTGGGTAAGAATTGTATCATTGCATGCTTGGTCATGACTTTTCACACTGAATAATTGCTCATATGGTGATATATTGCTTTATAAATTATGTTACAACCAGTAAGTTAGAACCCGTAAGTCATTAATTTGTTTGATTTGGTAAAGTTTAGGACCAAATATAAATTTTATTCTAAGTTTAGTCCTTAAGATTAAATTGTTGTGGGGTCATGTGTGTGACTATTTCTAATTGGTCCAAGTGGAACTTAGGTGTCTATATATATATGAGCACATACTTCTCTTGTGCAAGATACTCACACTTAGAAACATTTGAGAGCCAAGGAAAGCAAGCTCTCGGCTTGCTACAGTAAGAGAGAAAAAAATTCTTTTTCTTCGATCTTTTGATTATTTGACGCTTCAAACTTGGTATATTGAGTCTCCTAAGTGGTGTGGTGGCGTTAGTTGGTCAAGGAAGTGCTTGGTTCGATGGATATGAAGATTCGGGTCTAGTAAGGGACTTGAAAGGTATGTTACTTTCTAACTTAATTCATGTAAATTAAAGCTTGTGAGTGTGTTAGAGGTGTGTTATAGTGAAGCTAAAACATGAAAAAAGGGTTGATTGTTAGTTGAGTTGTGAATTTTGAATTTGGAGTTAGAATTAAGGACAATCTTGCATATGAAGATATTTTGATTTATAGTCTTGTGTTTATGTTTATTTGCCATGAAATAGTTCTTGTCAGGTGGAAGAAGTGTTGGGAAACTATGTGAATGTATACATAAGGGATAGCTCGAATTGGAGCCCCATGGGATATGTAATGTTATGTTTTAACGTTGGGGGTTTACATTAGGCATTGGAGTAACGTACTATAATTCTTGGAGTATACAGTAAGGATTGACTATGGTAGATATGTGTTTGTATAAATGCTGCCCTGTTTTACCAATTATATCGTAATAGCGTTTTGTGGTGTTTTGATGTTGTGATGGTATTGAAGAGGGTTTATTGATGTTGTCGATTGTTGTTGTTGTTGTTGATTGATTATTTGAGCCGAGTTGAATTCTCAGGGAGGCATATTTTAAGGGGAGATGCTGCCGAAATTTTTATAAAATTTGAAACAAAAAGTTAGGATTTAAGACCCGCTATGGTTATTAATCGTTGGAGTTATTGTGATTCATGTAGACGTGGGATATTCGGAAGCATAAATTGGATTGGTCTTGCGTTGGAGTTAGTTGGAGGAAGGAATCGAGGTATGTAAAGAGTTCCTATCTCTTGGCATGAATTAGTTAAGTTTGGTCAACATCTTATGTTTGAAAATTCCTTTCCCTTCACAACTTTGGTCCAAATATATCCTATGTTCACTCCTTGGTACTTTTACAAAAAAATTATATTTATATTTTGACTTTTGGGTATGTTGAGCCCGCAAGTTGTAAAAAGTGTGAAATAGTTGAGTGTGTTGAAAGAATCTATTTTGTTGGAGGGCAAAAATGCCCGTAACATTCGACGAAAAGCCTAAATTGGATCTATGTTCATTCCTTGCCACAATTATGCTAAATTAACTTCCTCCTTAAATTTTGAGTCTTTAGAATCCATGAATGGTGTTCGTTTGACCGAAAGTTAAATAGTTTGGAAAAATTTTAGGTTCAAATGGTTTCGAAATTACTAATGCGTGCAACTTTTGATGGAAATACTAAACCATTTTAAAAATTGTTTTGAAGCGTATTATAGTAATCTGCATGGTGAAAACTGAGCAAGTTCCTTTGAAATCACCTTTATGTATGAATTTGAGCAACTTTGGCAAAAGTTCATAAATGACTAACTTCTTGATTTCAAAAATGAACATTTTGCATATTACTAAGTTTTTTTGTTAAACTAGTTTTTATGCATGTGATTCTCACAACTCTATTCATGCCATTCTAGTCTCGCCCACCGGTTCCTGGGTCAGTTGATATCATGCGTATGTATAACTATATGTATGTATATATATATATATTCCAAAGTAGGTTGGATACGACGGGCGGTTTGCCCATGGGCCGGCTTTGCTTAGTTTGGAGAAATAAGGAGCTGGGCTTGGGATATGTTGGCATCATGACGTGTGAGTGCTTGGCCCCTTCGCCTCGGCTCACGAGAGTGCTTTGCCCCTTCGCCTCGGCTCACTTATATAACAGGCATGATGACCTTTACACATTATGATACGTGAGTGCTTGGCCCCTTCGCCTTGGCTCACCGATCCTATGACGTGAGTGTATGGCACTGTCGCCTCGGCTCACCTATACTACAGTTGGGACTTGTGTTGGAGATTTCAGGGATTTGAAACTTCTGGTGTTATGCTGTGGTATGGCGCAAGTTTGGAGGTCGCCATCGTTCCCGTCCGATATGCATTACTTTTATATTTTAAATAAAGAATTATTTTGATGTTTGCATATAGGTTTGACTCATATATTTTCATTTGGAATATTACTCTCATTTATATTTCGTACTTTCCACTTTATATATTCGGTACGTATTTCGTACTGACCCCCTTTCTTCAAGGGGGGCTGCATTCATGCTTGCAGGTACTGATGCACAGGCTGGAGAGCCACCTCCTTAGGATCTCTATCTACCGTTGAAGTGCTCCCTTTGCATCAGCAGCATATCTTTTGGTATATACATGTACACTTATTTTCTATATTTTGCATTTATGTATATTTGAGGGTATGACGAGGCCCTGTCCCATGATTCA
The DNA here is from genome assembly GCA_025642045.1 of Solanum sejunctum. Classification (NCBI taxonomy): domain Eukaryota; kingdom Viridiplantae; phylum Streptophyta; class Magnoliopsida; order Solanales; family Solanaceae; genus Solanum; species Solanum sejunctum. The sequence continues at coordinate 770 of JAOTQJ010161476.1, read as the reverse complement.
GTTATTATGTTTAGAGGTCTGTAGATACATGTGGGTGTGGGATATTGTGTTTAGTATGACTTCGTATGTATGATATGTTTGTTAGGCGGTTCTACCACAGTGGTGACATTGTTAGCCTGTATATATATGTATATTGATGTTTGCTGTTTGCTGTTGGTTGTTGTTTGCAGGTGTGGTTAGTTAGTAAAACAGAGGAAACTCTATAAAAATTTTGATAAATTTCTTAGATATTATAAATGGAAATCCGATTTAGTGTTTGTCTGGGTGCCCAATCGGCACTAATCACAATCCCTGGGTTGGGTCGTAACAGAAGTGGTATCAGAGCAGTTAGTCCTCGGAGTGTCCACAGACCATGTCTAGTAGAGTCTTGTTTATTGGTGTGTCGTGGACCACATCTATAAACAGGAGGCTACAAGACATTTAGGATGTTACTCTTCCTTCTAATCTTAGATCGTGTGTTAGAGCGATGACAATAGGATGATACCCTCCCTTGTCCTACATATTCCTTCTTAGATTAAAAGAGGATATGGAGACGTCTTTGCTACTGTTAAACAGCATGAGGAAAGAGTTAGAATGGCTGAAGAAGAAATTAATCAAGAATAGGGCTAAATTGCATAGTGTCAATGCTGAATACATCAGATTCATGAAAATTGAGGAGTCCATTGTACCAACTCAAAATACTTCCATGTGTTAATAAGGGTAGAAGAAAAAGGCTCTTTATACATAAAGTATGTACTGGCAATGATAATTGGGTGCAGGCTGATCACAAT
>JAOTQJ010161448.1:0-27866 GCA_025642045.1 Solanum sejunctum | reverse complement strand
CACTCTAATATATATATATATATATATATATATATATATATATATATATATATATATATATACACACAGTAAAAACCAAAAAATAACATCCAAAATATATGTAAAAATAGCATCCAAGATAAAATATATTTAATCAACTCCAAAAACCAACATAATCAAAAGATTGTCTAAAGATAGAGCAAAGTATCCATAATGAGAAAAATAAGAACTAGGGTCAAAAGAAGTCAAACATCATGGTGCATCAAGCACTGGTCTCTGGCTTGTCAGTAGGGTCCTAAGTCATCGTCTCCTCCTCAGCAGTCTGGGTCATAGCTGTACGTGAACTACCCTCTCCATATGAATGTTGTTGCTCCTTATCTCTCTATATGGCCGCCAACAGGATCGACTCCTACACCACCTTCTCTTGTATCGGCTCCTCCAGCGGGGCTTCTGGGTCATCAGGTCACAACCTCTTCCGGCTCATCTCTGGATCTTCTGTCTTGAGGGGCCTTTTCCCATGAGCATGCGGGCGGTCAGCTAGCAAGTCAAACACTTCATCACCGATCAGTGCTACCTCTGGGATTGTAACTAGGGCTACTAACATCTGTAATAGGTCAGCCTTACACTTGGCCAACTCTTGTGTCACTGTGCTCATGTCAGCAGGCCTAGCGCCCTCAAGTCTTTGCTAGACTCTTGCCTCAAATGCATTGACTAGAGCATCTACTACTCTGACTCTCTCATTTACCAATACATGGGTGAATGCCTTCATCCTCTCCTTCGAGTCCCTCACGATTTGGCTGGCCCAAGGTTTGACCTGTGCTGCTAAAGCCTGTAGTAGTGCCTAAAAAGAAATAGTAGAAAAAATCAAATCAACCTGTAATGTAGATGTTGATAGTGCTGGTATACTAGAGGATGGTGCGGACTCGATCTTAACAATTGGTGAGGGCTCTGCAATAGCTAAAGTGTGCCAGTGGCAGCTGGAAGTGCACTCTGAGTTGGAGGCTATACCGAGAATGGCTCGGGTTGGCTAGAGGAGCTACTCGAGGTAGGGCCACTGGGTTCTCATCAGCCTTTATTAGTCTAGGATCCACAGTACATATGGCCTCAATATGCTATTCTCGGTAGGGGTCTATAGGAACACCTGCTACACTGCATAATTTATGGATCAAAATAGGGAATAGTAGTGAGCTATTTGTTTGGAAAGAGGCCTTGTGGATCTACTCAGAGATAATCCGGGCCCAATCTATCTCATAACTAGCTAAAATGCTGGCTAATAGCATAGCCCGCTCCAAGGTGATCATATTATCCGTGAAAGTGGGCTAGATACATCAATGGATAATGGACCACGAAAACTTAGCCTACAAAGAGAGGTGGGCCTTCATTGTAGGATCTACATGGTTTGTAGCCAACTTTAGCTCAAAACCCTCATCGTAAATCTAACTGACAATCCACTGAAGAAGCTCTGTCCTGGCCCTAACGCCCTTCCCAATCATCGCTCTCCTCATCTTATCAATGCACCCATCATATTCTGTGGTAGTCTAAGGCACTCTGTAAGCAGGCCCAAACTGGATTCGTCAAATAGTCTCCTCAGAAATAGGAACTCTCCTACCCCGAACTGACACCACCCATAATCTCAGTTGCTTAATCGACTTGTTCTTTGTTAACCCTCTGCGGAGTGTAGCAAGATATGCCACATAAAAATCATGGATTAGTAAGGGGCATAATTTCCCAACTACTGTGTGGTTCATCAAAGCCTGTGTCTGTCTAACTCTCCATCCAATCTTGGTGCCTTATCCAACCCTGAGTCGTTCAGTTTAGACTCTTCATGAAATTTTTGCACCGATTTGCCCTGTCCCTTAGACTCTAGCCCTTAGTAATATATCTCTTTTATCCTATGGACACACCATTTGTGGTCGACTGGGGTTTGTGGCTGGACTTCTTCTTGCTGGGTCTAGGAGGTGCTCTTAGACTTCGACTCTGACCCTGAGTGTGTTGGGGTCATCTATGGTAGGCTGTTAGCAGACCTATCCTCATTACCCTGTTGTTCCTCCTCTTCAGATTGGGAGGAACTCCTAGCTTCCATGGGAGTTTGCACTATACGTGACCGTGTCTAACGTATATTAGCTTCGGGGTCTATTTTAACCCTGTGGACTTGTAGAGACCCTTCAGATACCTCAACCTCAGAAGATTCATCAATCAACCTCCATTGAAATGTCTAGATTGCGTGTTTGTCTTTTAGAGGCATTGTATCTGTAAAAACAACCAAATAATAACATATGAGCTTCAAGATGTTTAACCAATCATTGATCACAAAGCAAAGAACAAGAAACACAACTACTTAAACCTCGAAACAAAATAAAATAGAAGACTAAAAATCTCTGATGCAATTGCAGGTCTGCAGATACAAGTATAGTTATGACTCGTAGGATGTCCTACGAATCATACAATAGCCTCGTAGTAACAAAATTTTTTATAAGAATGTAGTGTAAACTCAGGTACGAAGGGTAGTTATGACTCATAGTGGATCTTACGAGTCGTTATCTAGCCTCATACCTATTTCCAGAAACATTTTTAGGCACTTAGTCAAGATTATGAGACCCTCCCTACAAGTGGTGACGGGCATTACGAGTTATATGTGGGTCTCATATGAGAAACATGAAGAAACCGCAAGTGAGTGATGCTTGCTTTGAGAGACCTCTATGACACGTAGGTTCCTTACGAGTTGTAAGAGTGTCTCGTAGCTGAAATAGAAGGCACCAGTAGTGCTTAACACTTTCCCAAAATAAGCACAAGCAAAACAAACACAACTTAAGATGAGGCACTTATAAGAGCAATACAGTAGATTCGACATATAAATGGTCCCACTATGAAAACAGACAGTTAGAATAACCATTATCCCTCAAAATTGAAGGTAATTCCAAATCAAATCAAGCAAAACCAAGAGTAGTTTAATACCCAAACTTGCACCTTTTATAAACAAACCATGCCATTGAGATGCGAGTGTCATTCAGACAATTTCAATCAAGTTCAATAATCTATGGCATATAAAACACATCCACACTATCCAAATTCCCATTTCGAAAATAATTTGATCAATGTTTAGACAATAAATAAGAACCTCACTCAAGGGATCAAGTATTTATACAATCAAAAGCATCCACTCAGGGATTTTAAACGAGGTTTGAATCATAGTAAACTCCATCACAGTATACAAACTCTAGGTTTTGTGCCTAGCTAAAACATCATCACATGGGTGTGAATATTCATGATTAAAATTAAGCATACAATCAGCTAAACAATAAGCTCGACCTGATAGAGTGTTAATTTAACCACGAAGCTTACCGATTGGTATAATAGTTTAACTGAAGCAAAGAAAATTGAAAACCATGCTGAAAACCCAAGAAATAGTGTCCTGGCTGGACTCCTTGCCAGAAAATAATGTGTGTGGCTAGGATTTTGATCAAAAAAGTGATTGGGGAAGAAGGATTTGGAATTTTACGTCATCTTAGGGTTTGAGAAATGAATTTTAGGGGTCAAATTTTATTTTGACCCATTTTAAATGAAACCAGGTCAGTTTTTTAAAAATGTAGATCGAGGATACAAGACCCCAACTACAAGTATAGGTATCTTGCGATTCATAGATCCCAGTCTCATATCAAACCCAACACTTGCAAAAATTTTAGGAATCATACCTAGGCACCATGAACCCCACTTACGACTCGTAGGGGACCCTACGAATCATAAGGTTAGCTCGTAGTGTTTGTGCCAACTACAAATACTCATTGTTTCCCTGTACGAGGCATAATTACGAGTTGTAGTGATGACTATAACTCGTAGGCCTGCCCGTACAAGCTGCTCCAAGTGCTATTTTCTCAACTTGTCCAGTTCTTCAATTTCCACCTGCAAACCAAGTCTCAAAAACACAACAATCTTCAAAATATTACAATTGCATCAATGTCTTCCAACTTGAAACAAACAAAAACCATACTACCTAAAATCTAAATAACCAAACACACTTAAAACAAACAAACAATCATCAAAAATGCTTGGTTTGCCTCCCAAAAAGCATCTTGTTTAATGTCGTGGCTCGACTTTGTCATCGTCCTTCATCAACTATCATCAAGGGTCCACACCTCACTCTTGAACTCGTCCAGGTATTTCATGTATTGGCAGATATCAAACACGACCTCTGCATTATTTACCCTGAACAAAAGTTGACCCAAATCCATATCCACTAGAGCTCTCCAGTGGCTAGAAATGGTCTTACCAAAATAATGGGCACCTCGAAATCTACCTCACAATCAAGAATCATGAAATCCCTAGGAAATATGAATTTATGGACTTTCACTAGCACATTAAGAAGCATTCCTTCTAACTTTTTAATGGTTCAATCCACCATAAGCAACTGCATTCTCGTCGAGGTAAGGGTGCCAAGACCAAGCTTTTTGAAGATGGTAAGAGACATTAGGTTGATGCTTGCTCCTAAATCGCACAATGCTCTTACAAATTCAACATCATTGATAGTGCAATGGTTGGTGAATGCACCGGGGTCCTCTTATTTCTGAACAAAGCATTTGGTCATGATTGCACTGCATTATTGGAGTTCCTGTGAGAACTCTTGACTCAAAGTGCATTTTTTTGTCACCAAATCTTACATATACTTGGCGTACCCAGGTATCTTCTCTAAAGCCTCTACAAGGGGAATGTTAATGGATAGTTGCTTCAACATCGAGAGGAAGTATTTGAACTTTCCATCCTCTTCCTCTTTCTTAAGCCTTTGAGGGAAAGGAGGAGGAGGTTTTGGAATTGGATTCAATTTTTCATGCTCCGTTACCTCTTCTCGTTGCATCCCAACAGTCTCTAGACCTTCTTCCTCAACTACAACTCCACCACCAAGACCCTTCTAATTAACTTTATCCACAATCACTGGCATAGGGGGATCAATAGTGCTTTTTCCAATCCGAGTCATCACAGTCATGCAATGTCCTTCATTCTTAGGATTTTGAACCATATTGCTTAGTAAGGTACCCTTTTGGTGTTAGTTCAATTGTGAAGAAACTTGCCCAAATTGTTGTTCTAGTTGCTTAATCTCCATTGAGTGTCACTCTGTTTTTTGCTTATACTTGAAATATCTGCTTTCACTCCCTTTAAATTCTCATCTTGGTGGTCGTCCCTCTTCAATAACTTGTCAAACATCTCTTCGATTCTAGAGTTAATTGACCCGCATCATAGTTGTGAGGTGGCACATAAGGACCATTCTTTTAGCCATCTCTTCTTCGTCATTCGTCATGTGGTACTTTCTCTCTTTCATAGTATCCACCCTATTTGTCTCTATATGTCGTATCACAGTTGAAGTTTTGACCTTGATTCTCGAATCCTTGCCTCTAATAGTCCAAATTGGACCCTTGCGAGTTATTTCAGAAAACCATCGCTTGATTGCTTACAAAACAAGCATCTTCATCAAAGAATGGATCTTCATAGATGGGAGCCTTAGGAGGTTGGTGAGTGACCACTCTAACACTTGCTTGGTTTTGCTTTAATACCAAGTCCGTACTTGTGCAAAGTTGAGCTAGTTGCTCCATGATTTCTTTATTTACCTATTTTTGTAAATCTCTTCCATGTTGTGCTAATATAGTCACCTGATAATTGCTCAAAGTTGTTTATTTGATCTTTGAGCATTATCTTCTTAGATATTGGGAAATATCTTTCAAGGAACACTCTCTGAAACTCTGCACAACTTGTAATAGTACCCAAAGGAAGCTCAGACAACCACACAGCTGCATTGCCAGTCAATGATAGTGGAAACACTCTTAAACCAATGATATTAAGAGAAAGATTTTGTGTCCCCATGCCACTCTTGCAAATAAACACCACATTCTGGAGATAACAGTGGGGATCCTCTAAAGGTAGCCCTGTGAATAATCTATAGATTTGGAGCATTTGAAGTAATTCACTTGATACCGAGAACTTAGCATCTGCTAGTAAAGGAGGTAGTACTATAGCACCGGTAACATCCATGGCCATAGGGTCCAATCGATACTTATTCCATCCATAAGTGTTTTCATTGAAGTCCATATGCTATGGCCTGTTATCCCTCGATGGTGGACTCCCTCTCTTTCCATCATCATCATTCATATTTATCTCCTCCTTAACTGCGATATCTTCATTCTCTTGAGCCATTCTTCTAACGAGTCGGTGGATCTCCAAATTGATCTGAGCTAAGGGATTGCCTTGGATCCTTGTGTTGGGCATACAACCTAGTACACCGTGCAAGTAAAATCAAAAAATAAAAATAAAAACAAAAAACAAAAAAAGTAAAATACACGAGACTCTAGAAATTAACACTAGAACTAACTAATAGCGAAATCAAGTCAAAACCTAGCTGTATTCACTGGCAATGGTGCCATAATTACTTATTATGTTCATGCTCCAATAAGAAAGCAGTTGCTGTCAACAATTAACCTAACCGAAGGTCAGAGTCGAATCCACAGGGAATACAGGGTTGACTACAAGAATTCACTATCAATCATTTCTAGTATTAATAACTAAAATCTCCAAATGGAGGATTTTTGTCATTCAACAACAAAATAAAATAAACACTATGCTACGATGTGGAAAAATACTCAATTTTAGGGACAACTTGGGAATTTTGTTCCTTGACTCGATTACGCTAGGTAACATAACTATAATTAAAGATTCGCATGCAGGACGGTAACTTAGGTTCTTCCAGCCCTCTTGTGAAGGTGAAGGTCGAATTTCACCATGGCGCTTGGTCGGCTACCATGATGTACCAACTAACTGTTACATATTGTCCCAGTCAATCTCTGCTTGGTCAGGTTTGTTTGGTTATATGAGAGCACATCAATTGAATTTTGTCATCTACTTCCCTTTTCCTATTCATCACTACCTTGGTTGGGATCGTGATAGTAGGCGGGGTTTGGTGTTGGGGACCACCAAATAACAATCATAATAAAGGAAAATAAGTAATATATGAAAACCCCAATCATAGAAATGCAATCAACTTAGGTTATCTCAAGTCAAATACCCATGGTTCCCACAACCTCAAGTTGTGGGTGCTTAGCTACTCATGGCTAAGGCAAAACAAATAAAAATGCAAATAAATGATATGATTGAGATTGTTACCCAAAGCAATGAAGATTGGAAGACACCACAAGTTGCAAACCACAAGCTTGATAGATCGATAATAATCACAAAGCAAGATTTGGAATCCCCAAAATAGGTTTTCCAAGAGAAAAAGATAAACTAAGCTAAAAAAGTAAGTATTTCCTTGAGAGAAAATTCAAAGACGGTATTTTGTTCTCTGTTTCAAATCTCCCCTAATAAAACCCCAACTTAAATTATATATAGTGTTTACAAAATAACCCTAAACATTACATAGAAAAGACAATTGGTAGCTGGTACACCTCACAGGTACGACTTGTAGGCTGACTATGAGTCATAGTTGGAGTTTCATATCAGGTTTTTCGAATCTTGGATTCAACTGGTACGACCCACTGGTATGAGTCGTTGCTTGGGCTATGACTCCCATGCTTCTCTCATAGTTTTGGCCTTTAGTTTTTGTCCAACAAATTGACTCTTTGATACCTGTTACAAGTCCACCTATATGAGTCGTAGTGAAACTTACGACTCGTAGGATGGCCTCATAGGGTTGACATCCACTTATCTGATTTCTGAGTTTTTGGTCTTTGTTTCTTGCTACAACCATACCCAACGACTCGTAGTTTGGTCTATGACTCATACGTGAGCTTATATATCCTATGCTTCAGAAAAATCTGTAATTTTTCTCCAAAATGATGTCAACCTAACTTTTCTGCAAGAACAACACAAAAACACATAAAAAACATAAAGAGTCGCATTAAGAACTCGCAAAATCCCTTATTTTATGCATCAAATGTGTTGTATTTTGACAGCACATTAATGATCATGAATGTCAAAGGAAAGACCAAGGGCACAATCAACACTTGGTTAGATTTGCAAGAAATGAGCATTAGGCCAGAATTACACCCTATCCAAAAGGGGGAGAAAATTGAAGTTCCAACAGCATGCTACACATTGTCTCGTGAATATAAGCAAAAAAATTGCCTTTTCTTAAAGAATCTGACGGTTCATGATGTATTTTCATCTAATATTTCTCAGTGTGTGAACCTGGAAGATCAAAGAATATCTGGATTAAAAACTCATGATTGTCATGTTCTTTTGCAACATCTACTCCCTCTTGCACTTCGTGGTATGTTGTCTAAAGAGGTGTGTGAACCACTTGTTGAATTATCTATACTTTTTAGTGTTCTTGGATCAAAGGAGTTGAGAATTGATAACTTGGAACATATTGAAGCACAAGTACCCATAACACTTTGCAAGTTAGAAAAGGTCTTTCTCCTTCATTTTTAGATGTCATGATGCACTTACCTATTCATTTAGCTATTGAAGGTAAGATTGCTTGACCGATTCATTATTGGTGGATGTATCCTGTGGAACGATGATTATATTTTTTAAAGTCTCTCATTGGTGATCGGGCATGTCCAGAAGGTTGTATTCTGGAGGACTACGTTGCAATTGAGTGTATGAGTTTGTGTTCAGGGTATCTGCATACAATTGACACAAGATTCAATCTGCCTGATTGTAATTATGATGGTCATTTAAAACAATCAAATGATGGTTTATCTATTTTTAGTCAACCTGGAAAAGTTCTAGGACCTAAAGATCCATACGAGCTTGAAGCAGATGAATTAGAATAGGCACATATATACATACTGAAGAATTGTGATGAAGTCTTACCTTATCTCATGCATGGAGACTTCTTTCATAGCATCTCATAATTATTCTAGGCTAATTTCTCTTCTATGTGAGATTTACTGTTCACTTAAATTTGTAGAGAGTTCACACAAACTCATGCGAATGCTCGACATTTGTCTGATGCAGAATGGAGCCGACAGTTTATTAAATGGTTCAAAGATAGAGTGAGTAGTATATAAATATCACATTTGATATTCTTATATTGTAATATAGTCATCCTATAATATTCAATGTAATCTTTTTGATATAGGTGGCACAATTACATAAAGGAGATGATAGTCGTATCATGGAAGATCTACTTTCACTTTCATGCGGTCCCACCAAATATTCACGTGTTCTAATGGTTACATTGTTAATGGATATAGATTTCATGTGGAAGATTATGACAAAAAGTTAAGGACAAAATTGTGGTGCTGTTGTATTGGGTGAGAATGATGAAGATAGTGAGAATCTTGATTACTATGGAGTTCTAATAGACGTGATTGAGTTGCAATTTGTCATGGATAGAAGAGTAATTTTGGGCCTAAGTCTTCTCCGCAGCCCGCTTCTTCTGACTTCTGGTTTCTCGGGCAGCTGCATCAATTTGAACTTTCTCCATTACTGTACCAAAACCGGGAATTGTCCTGTTCAGCTTGTTGTAGACCCAGACGCTGAGGTCATGGAATCCTTGTTCCATTCAGCAATATATGGAGAGTCTGTTGTGTGTGAACAGAGAGGCTCGCGGTACCATTCACCGCCGTATGTTATTTGATCCATGGCTTGTTCAACACTTAGAACCTCCCATGGCTTCAATCCAGGAATAACCTTCTCTAATTCTTTCCTGAGTTCTTTTGGGATATATTTGTTTGGCATGTGGTCAGCCTCCAAAATTGATGTCAGCTCTGAGCCACTAGCCCAAAAAAACAGGGTATGACTTGGAGGCCTTATACTGGGCCAGACACCATCATTTTCTTCTAGCACAGCCAAATCACGCCTTCTACTTTCATAAGCTTCTTCTTGCATCTGCTTATATGCCTTTGGCTCATGTCCTTTGAGAGGAACCCAAGGAGGTATACCTTTCTGTAGTTTGTGTAGGAGAGCAGTAGCAGCAGCACCTAATCTAACTTCAGTAGATGACTTGCCCATAGCACAAGATATACCCTGAAATGTTTCCTGATTACGTGAATCCAATAATAAGTCCGCACAGTCATCATATCCGCTATCATCAAACTCTCTAACAACTGCAGAAAATCTGGTATTCTGTGTGTTTTTCTTTTCTTTTTGTTTGGTTTGGATTGTGAAACTGATAATTTAAACTAAATATTAATACAGTATAGTCTACTTCATTTGGTAAGGATGTGTTCAATAATCAAATGTGCTTTTTAATCAAATGCATTAAACTAGATATTAGTAGTGTATAACTCTTTACCCGGTATTATCAAATCTGCAATACATTCTTTTCTGCTGCTGCCGTTCTACCTCAATTTGCAAATCTGTAGCTTTATGGTTATCAACATAAAAGAACCATAAGTGATGGGAATCTGCGAATGAGCATCTGCAAATCTATAATAGAAAGCTAGAAGTAATTTCAGAGTATAGGAATCTTAATTACGATAGTTGTGCAACTTTCTATGCTAGTTCTGTTTTAGTTTTCTGCTCAGTTTCATAATGACCATTTTTTTTTAAAAAAAAATTTCTGCACTGCTACAAACTTGCTGGCCAGCCTCTCCGTTTTCACATGTTTTTTGTCAAGTTGTCGTTCGTCCAGCTCGTTGTTAAGCTATTTATTCAGACCATTTATTTTTATCTTTTACCAAGTGTTATTTAGTTGTGGTTATCTGCAAAATGAACACAAAATAGATATTGGATTGTTGGTTGATGCATCACAACGTTTTTCTAATAGATTTTTCTTATTTCTTGCAGATTTTGTGACGTTTCTGGATATCACTCGACTAGGATTGAAACTTGAAGCTTGTTTTTTGAAAAACATTGTTCATGATTCTTCAGTGAAGATACAACTTTAGAGGATGCACTAACTTATTATTATATTTCTATGAATGTTATGCAAAACTTTTGATGCTATCTATAATTTTTGTTAAGCAAATTGAAGCTAATATGAGATGTTGTTAATTACAATTTATTGTAATAAATTGCACTCTTTCTTTATCTTTCTGCCCTCTCTATTTTTGTATGGAGTTTTTACGTAGTTTTTAATATTTGTTGATGAATTTAGATTCTTATGATATCAGTTGATATATATAGGATCTCTGATTGTCAATTAGAGATGAATTATTGTTCGTCTCAAAAGGTCAATCTAGGACTATAATTGTTGCTCGTCTATAAAGTTATTTTAGGACAAATTATTGTTCGTCTCTAAAGCTATTCTAGGACTTCAGTTTAATATGGTCGCTAGATATATTCTGGGACAAGATTTTTAGTGATCTCTAATGTGATTCTAGGACCAGGCCACAGGTCGTCTCTAAAGATTTACTATGACCAGGTTGTGGAAGGTCACAAATGAGGATTAACGACCTGAGTTTCAAGATATGAATGGTCTATTTGAGACTAGATATTTGGTCTTTAAAAAAGATGTAACGACCATACTTTTTCTCATCTAAAAAAACATATAGGGACCAAGTTGTGGAATGTCGCAAATGAGGATTAATGACCAGAATTCAAAGATATAAATGATTTATTTAAGACTAGATATCTGGTCTCTAAACATGATATGGCGACCACCTTTTTTCCCATCTCAAAAAACATATGGGGACTAGCCTTTAAATCTCGTCCTAATTGACTATTAGCGAAGGAAGCATGTGTGACCAGTGGAGACCACAGTTTTCTGGTCCCAAATGACGCAATTGGACCGGATTTTAACTTTTAGGGACTAGATTTCCCTTCCTTATAGACTGTTTTTCTTGTGGTGAGGGTGAGGCATACAACATGGTTCATGACCCCTTCATGTAGACGTTTGACTTGTACTAGAGGGTGAGGCATACAAGATGGTTCATACCCTTCTAGTAGGCTTCTTAATGCATGCACATGAGAACAAAACATAGAATAAGAGCTCAACAATTCACTTGTAGATCATAGAATCTTTTCATGAGTTTATTACATGTGCTTGGGAGCTCATAAATTACCATAGAAATACTTGTCTTGCAATTCATATAGTAGTCTTTTACCAACATAAGAATCATAGTCATACAAATTAATCAACTTTGTGGGTATGCATACACATGTTCAAAATCATGCAATTTAGGAGTATAGGACAAGGAGTAAAACCAATTTAATTTGAAGTCATTTAAATCAACCAACCAATATAATAGTAAAACCCTCATTTGGTTGTCATGAAATCCATCTTGGAAATTCATTATCTTTCATATTCTCATAATTCATATTATGTATAGCCTCAATACGCATAAATCAACTCATGAAAATAGCTTCATTAGATATTCATGCATACTTAATCAATACTTGAAGAATCCAATCTCAAATCATGTTTATAATGTATAGTAGAGTTTACCATAAAATATCCAACATTAAAATCATGAAATTTGATAAAGAGGAAAAGTTTGGCTTCATAGGTGAAAGGAACCCATGAATGGAACCCACATACCTAAACTCGAGACTTTCTTGAAGTTGATTTGAAGCTTGGAGTGGGTTCTTGAAATCCAAAGCCTGCTCTTGAAATCCTTGAATTTGAATGGGGGATTTGATAATGTTTTGGAGAGGTTCTGATACGGATTTGATGGTTCTTGAGTTGAAAAATGACTAAGGATGAAGGTTTTCACGTTTAAATGGGCATTAGATTATTAGCCAAATGCCCTTGGATGAAACAAGAAAAAGAGGAGAAAAATTACACTGATCCGTGCCCTAGGCTCGATGCAGACCAGACCCGGGGTCTACATTGCACTGTGCCGCGCCTAGGGCGCAATTGCACACTGTTTTGTACCACCGTTGTGAAAAGTAATTTTCGCTATGGATCTTCTGAAATTCGGGGGCTACCCTTTTTCCACACTATTTTCCCCCCTGAACAAGAATATGAAGTCGAATTTTCGAAGTCATACACGGTTTTTGAGATATTCGAGAAATACACTTATAAGGTATTCCAAAGTATATGAGGGGTATTACAATCATATAAAGCTAAACATAGATAAGGTGATATGTCATTCCTCTAGGGCTAGTAATTAGATTTATCTTTTTCTCCTTTTTTGTTCTTTTGATTTTTCCCATTTCAAAATTACTTGTCATTTGAGGCATATCATCTCATAGTTGCGCATTGCATCTCATTTTATCTTTTATTCTTATTTGACTTGTATTTATTTGGTGTTGTACATTACATGATAATTAGTTTTCTCAATTTGAAGGAATATGACTGCTAGGTATTTATAGACTTCTAAAAAAAAGAACCATTTTACCACCTGCATTTTTTTCGTGCTACGTAAATATTTTTTGTATTTGATCAATTTTGTATTTGGTTGATTTTGTCAGATATTTCCGTGGACAATTGGCTTAAATCCGAAAGAAGAGACATCAAGAGCTTATTAATTTGTTTCAATATCTTTTCCAAATTTACCGCTAGAGCTTTTTGCAAAATGATCCTTATTGTTCTCAGTTGCTGGTAAGCCACTCGAGAAGTCGAGACCTAGCATGACTAGAGTTAAAGTCAAACTTGCCACAATGAATGAGAAGTCAATATGTCAATGAGAAAATTGGAAAAAATTGGGGAGTGATTTCAGAAGATTGTGTATGATAATCTATTGTTTTGTTGCAACTATTGTAAGCACCAAGGTCATTATGAAAGTGAGTGCCGACTATTATTGGGAAATAAGAAACCAAGAGAAGCACAGAAAGTTATCTCTAAGATTAAATAATATCAAGATGATGCTCGGGGATATTAGATGCAAAGAAGGTTGGAAATAAATCCCTTAGAGCTGATAAAAGTGGCGTCCACAATCAAGTACACAATTGAGACATGAGATTTGGTGCGCTGATGAAGAGAGCTAAGATCAAGGTATAACTGAGAAAAATAGCTAAATTGAGAAAATTAAGAGAGAAGATGAATTGTATTATGATTTCTGAACAACTCTTAGGCAAAACAGTTACGGATGAACCTGATTCAAGGGATTGCAATAGAAAAATGTTAGAACCTCTCCTAGTATTCAAATTAATAATTTAGCTAGAGATGAAGTGGAAAATAGTGTCGCGATGGTGTTGGAAGCTAAAGTGTCATGGTGCGAGACTTGATGCTAAAGATAACAGAGAAATTAGGCTTGGAGAAAAATTTGAATAAAAATCAATGTTCTAGAGAGCATTTCCATACATCATATCATATCATATCTATACTATCATAAAAGCACCCATTCTAAAAAACTAAAGTCAAATTACGAGAATACCCCTCATACAAAAATCTATTAATGTTTTATCTTAAAAGCATGAATTTCCTAAAATAAAAGTTAAATTACTCTATTACCCTCAACTAAATTTAAGTTAAAAAGTTAAATTACTAAAATATCGCTATTATTAATTAAACTAAATATTCGAGTGATTTAATTTTTAATAAACCTCACAGTCAACAGAAGCAATGTTTCATGATATGTCATTAAGCAAAAGTTGCATTTTATCGAAATTGCCACTGTTCCAAATTCTGAATTATATATATTTGCCCTTCTTTTTCATTCTTTCATAGATGTTGTCAGTGTTCATAATCCTTCTATAACCAATTAGTGTTTCATGATCTCCTCCCTCCTCTTTCTTGCTTTAAAGATATTGCAACAAACCTTTCTTCTTCACCGTCAAAAACCTATACATGCTTATTGAAACGTCAACGTAGAATGAGTAACCTTAAAAATAACTTTAACAGATTATCGGGAGAGAAGGAAATTGTGATTTTCGAAAATGACAAAAAGAATAAATCTGAACAATAATATCGTAAACTCTATTACATCCACTGTACATGTTTGTACATGAATTTTTTTAATGTGATGGTAGTTCTTTAAGAGTTTAACCATTTCAAAACTCATGCAAAAAATGATAATTAGGTTTCCAAGGGGAAACAAAAAGGTTATATGTTGTCAAAGGAAGAAAAAAATTAGGGTAACAAGCAACTTGTTAGAATCTTTGCAGGTATGACTATACTATTTTGATGATGACAAACAAAGCCAACTACAGTAGAATGAGAAACCAGGTCCAAATTATGCGCACTAGTGAAGACATGTAGAGTCTCAGTCGAAATCAAAGTGCTATTTATGGAAACAGAATTAGTACAAGATACGGTGAAGACAACAACTTCGGAAAAGGACTCCTTTATGAAAAAGAATGGCGTACCCTACTCAATTGAGGAGTCCCATATGGAAGGTCTCGAGGGATCAATATAAATACACTCATCAACCCTAGAAGACAAAGCTTTTACAATCTGAAATCGGCCAGAGCATTCAACAAAAGCACGGGCACTTGGTGAGAGCACTCAAGCAAGATCTAGAGTTAGGTTTTCTTGATTGTTCAAGTCTATTTGGCAATCTTCTTAGAGCCTTTGTTTAGTGATAAAAATTGTGAGAAGTTGTTTCGTTTTTCTTTGTGAGAGTGGTTGCTTGAGAGTGGGTTTGACTCTCGGGAGTTGAGTATGTTGGAAGACTTGTAAGTTGAACATTGCTTGTTTGAAGTTAGTGAAGTTGTTGAAATCCTACGAGTGTAGGTAGTGGTTGTTTCTCCCTTGAGCAAGAATTTTTTCTACTATAAGTTGTTTGCCTTTTGTTACTGCTTTCACAAATACGTTAGTACTGTTCATGAACCTAGTTCACTGGAAGTCTAGGGGCACTAATCCTTTCAATTGGTATCAGAGCGGGTCTTTTCAAAACATTGCTAACTACCTTCAAAAGATAATGGTAACCCCACCTATGGAATAAGAAGGAGCTTCTTAGTTTAGACCACCACTGTTCGACGGACAATACTATGGTTGGTGAAAAATGAGGATGATGAATCATATTGAGGGTGAACATCTTTATCTTTGGAATGTGGTCTTTAACGGACCAATTATTCCAATAAAGAATGCATCTACTGAGGGTGCTCTAAGGGTACCGAAGGAACGCAGTAAATTGAATGATGCTGACAAAATTGCCATTCACAATAATGCCAAGGCTAAGAAGATCTTGCTGTGCAGTATCAATCCCAACAAATATAAAAGAATATAATCATGCCAAGATGCTAAACAAATCTAAGATACTCTGGAAGTTGCTCACGAAGGTACCTGTCAGGTGAAAAATATTAAGATTGATAATCTCAATCAACAATATGAGTTGTTCTGAATGAATGAAGGTGAGACACTACATGCGATGGAAACTGGGTTCTCTGCTATTGTTAATGAAATCTACTTCTTGGGAGAAGTCATCCCCACAGTGAAGGCTATCTGAAAGCGGCTAAGTGTGTTACCTGAATTCTGAGACAGCAAGGTTGAAGCTATCATTGAACCCGAGGATCTAGACAACATGACTATGGATCCGCTGATGGGAACTCTATGAAACGACCCTAAAAAGTGCCCAAAAATGTGCCTTGGATGTTCAGAATTTTAAATTCCATATATCTCAAAATTTGTGTGTGATATTAATTACTTCATATCTTTGTTAGTGGGTCAAAATTAGGGGGAAAAGGGTCTAACCCTAATTTAAGAGTAAATGATTAGCAATTTCATTTTTCATAATTTTTCTTATCCAAAATTGGAGCCTCTATAGTGACTTGATGTATAGCTTTCGCGGACATGTGTTAATTTTGTCTTCACGATAGGTTAGCATCGTGGACCAGATGTGGACTTATGTGTTTTGTTGCCAGTGATTTTTTTATCTCAGTCCAAGGCTTGTAGGTCTTGGGCCTAAGTATTCCTAAACGTGTTTTTGCCTATAGTTAGTCAAATTTCACCTTTATATCATCCTAAACATTCCCCAATATACTCTCAAGCACTTATCCATATTTTTGACTCCCAAATTCAAGTCTCAAAAACCTCATCCAGAATTAAGGATTTGCTTCAAGCTTCAAACCTCTATTTTTCAATCTTCACCAAGAGGTTCGTCAAAACTATGGTATGTAAGTTTTAGCCATTGAGTTCTTCTACTCATGGTTCCCTAATATCTCTTTACTCAATTTGCATGATTTAATGTTGATTTTACAAATGGGTTTACAAGTATAAAATGTCTATGAACTATGTTAAAGGTATGTAAAATTGTGACGATTTTACTATGTTTTGAGCAATAAATCTTGGATCTAGTATAAAATTTGATGAGGGGTTTTGATGTATATTTCTTCAGGGTGTTGCAAGGTGTTGATTGATGGTTTTACAATGGATTTTCTTGCATAATTTCATCTCTATATTTCATGATTTTATAATAGCATTACACACTCTCTGAGTGTTTGATAAAATCTCCAGATATAGTTTCTTGAGGAATTGAAGGTCCAAAACATGAGATATGATATGAATGATATTATAATGATGAAATGAGATTATGTATATGATGACTTCTATATAAAGTGTTGCATTAGACCATGCCCAAACTGGGGGGACCATGAGCTTGGGTAACCTAGATAGGGGTTTGTACTTCACCACTAGGTGATGGGGTGGCATCATCATCAACCTAAATGGGGGTTTGAACTCATCAACCTAGTGAAGGGTTTGTACCTTACCACCTAAGTGATTGAGTGGCGTCATCATCAATCTACGAAAGGGGTTTGTACTTTGGAAAGCTAGTTTGGTCTCTTCTACACATATGATATCCTATATGAGCATGAGTTATTTAAACATGTTTTGCTCATGCAATGATCATATATGCCATATTGTTATATTATGTCTATTGCCTATTGTTATGCATTTTGATTGTAATGCCTACCCCTTGTTACATTGCATCCTATATACTTAGTATATTCAAACGTACTAACACATACTCTTGCCTACATGATATCACCATGTAGGAATTGATACCCAAGTTGATCATCCTCCCCCTCTACGTGACTAGATCGGTACTATTTAAGCTTTTTTGTGAGTACTCCACTTTGGGGACCTTGGTTTATGTTGCTCTTATTATGTATTGAGACATTCTTCTTTATGTTCTATTTGATAGTGAGGGTGAGCCCGGTTGCTTTGTCTTGGCCGCCACTCTTATCTAAGTATTAGAGGTGTTTGTTGGACATATTATGTATCTATGATATGAGTTTGGCTCTTGTCTCTTGATTATGATGTTATGCAAGCTTTGCACATAGCCCTTTTCCCCCATTCTTACTCTTTATGTCTTTTGTATGCTTCCGCAACCAATGATGCTTAATGATAAGTTAAGAGGCTTGTTTGAGGTTCCTTCGGGTCCTCCATTCACCGTGTCACGTGTAGGCCCTAGCTTGGATTGTGATTCTCTAGTCACTAACGAATTCAAGAAGAATCCGGAGAAGGAGCTCAACAATAAAAGGAAGACAAGAACCTGGTTCTGAATTCCATAGAGAAGGAGGACTATGAAGAAGAAAAAATAGCCTTGATTACCCAGAAGTTCCACTAGGTACTGAAAAGAGGAAATGCTGGACAAAGAAGAACCACTCAACGAAAACCTGAGAAAGATCCGAGGGAACAATTATGCCACAAGTGTGGTAGCCCTGTCCAATTCATCAAGTTCTCTCTAGTTTGGGCACTTGAGTACAAGAAGAACAATACAGAGAAGCCTAAAGAAACCAAGGCTGAAACCTATGTTCACAAACACAGAAGGATGACGAGTCAGGAAGCAGATCTTTTGGTATAAAGAGTATTAGCAGTGCTAGTTGGCAATTTGGGTGAAGAATCAGATGGCGAGACTCCTGAGAATCAATCTCTTATGTCAGTCGAGGAACTAGAAAATTATGACTTCCTTGCTCTCGTTACCATGGATGAGTTTGATGATCATGGAGGCAAGGAACATATAACTAAAGCTGCAAATTCCAATGATGATAAGCTGAAGCTGGGCAGGAGAATATGACACTGATGGCAGGACTAGGTTCTCATGATCAGGACAGTGCTCTACTAGATACCAAGGTAAGTATTGAACAAGCTAAAGCCAATATTCATACTTATTCCAAGAAAAAGCTTGAGTGTCTGTCATATGTCCTAATTGAAACCTATCTGACTGTTTATGACACTAAGGACCTTCTTCTTGAAGACTATACTCTATTGAGAACTGAGAATGTCAACCTTGAGAACGTTAATCAAAAACTACAATTGGAGATTGATAGTCTTAAGTCCTCTAGGAAAGAGAAAAATGTCATGAGTTTGACCCAATCTGATTTGGAAGAAAAGGTAAAGAAGTATGGAGAAGAGCAAGGCAACATGAGTCATAATAATGAGGTTCTCCTGAAAGAACTCGACCAAACGAAAGCTAAATTAGAGCACACTATAAAATAGACCAAGTCCTCTTCTATGCTCAATGATATATAGCAAGGTCAGTCCACCACCAAGTATAGGATTGGGTTCAAAATCGAGGAACCCAAGAATCAGGCAATAGATCATGGCGTTCTGTGCACCTTGTATGGGATGTCCAGACATTTGAGAGAGAACTGCAATAAAAATGCCAAAGCCCTTAACAATAACATTTCTTACATTAATAGAAACCATGAAAGAGGTAACCCAAGAAGGGGAACAGGACAAAGGTATTCTCGTAGGAGTAATAGAAATAGGACAGGTAGAAGATACCCTCCTAAAACTAATAGGAATCAGTCAGGAAGAAGGTATCCCCCCAGGTTTAGTTGGTTTGATAATGAAGAAAGATACTCCCTAAAACTAATAGGAGTTGATCAGGCAGAAGACACCCTCCGATATCTTATTAGTTCAGTGATGAAAGTAGATACTCTACCAAAACCACCAGACCTAGAAGAACTAGTAGGGATCTTTCTGCCTGGGCAAAACGGGATATCATTCACTTTTTTTACAATAAGAAGGGACCCAAGTGGATTTGGGTACCTATATCTTAGCTCTTTTAATTGTGCAGGTACCAATAGAAGGAAAATGGAAGCAGTAGTACTTGGATAGCGCATGCTCCAGGCACATGACGGGCGACAAATGCAACTTCCTTCTACTGAGTGACTTCTAAGGTGGAAAGGTAGGCTTTGGAAATGGAAAACATGGTGAAATTAAAGACATTGGAAAGATGGGACCATCTATGTCCTAATGCAGTGAAAATGTGTACTATGTGGAATGTCTGAAACATAACCTTCTAAGCGTTTCCCAAATGTGACAAAAGAAACAATGTACTCTTTACTGCATCAGAATGCAAGGTGACAAATGCAGTATCCAAAAGGCTAATCCTAAGGGGGAAGAGACACAAGAACATGTACAAGGTGGATATCAATGGACCGTGTTGTAGACATGTAATTTTTGATTGAATCTAAGATTTTAATACCCTTTTATTAGCATTGTGTGTGTATATACACACACACACATAGAGAGAGTATATACTTATAGCTAAATTAATTTTTATCATATATTAGTAGGTTTGTTTAAAATAATTTGAAAAACTATAACATAAAAAATAGAGTCACATTTCAGTGTAAGTTTTGTTTTAAAGAAGTGAAAAGTTCTAAAAAATATATATTTTCTTTTAATTTTGAGTTCAATAAATAATCTAGTATTGTTGATATTTTTTTAATTATATCTTAGATTTAGCTAGTTAACTTTTTTATTTTTTAATTTAAAATAGTTTTTTAATATTTTATTCTTTCCTTTCAAAAATAAAAACAAAAAGAAAAAAAAAGAAGAGAAAATCAGCCACTAACTAAACCTCCCCACTACTCCTCCACATCTACAATAACCAAACTCCCCACTCCCTCGCATTTTATCAACACACACAGATTCATACATACACATAAGACACACCCACGAAAAAAGCCCAATTTCCTTCCCATAAACAGTTTTTTCCTCAATAACACTCCTCACAATAGACATACATTCATATACAACAAAAACACATACACACTTAGACATCTACAAAAAAAAAAACCCACAATATATTCATAATTGCCAACACACGGTTGGGAAAAAAGATTACTATATTTCTTTTTCACACACACTTCATACACAAGAAAAAAACAAAACCTACACAAAACCCAAAAAACTCTCATAAAAACACACTAGAGAAAAGCAAAAGTTGAGTTTGAGGTTTGCTTGCGTGATTTCAGATTCTTGACTCTTAGTAGTGGTCATTTTCTTCTTGTGAATTAATATTCACCAAAAGTAACATTTAATTTGTATTGTATGATTTGGAGTCACAATTTTATAACACATGTTCTAATGCTACAAAGTTGCTAAAATTTTATTTCTATTAAATTTGACATTATATTATTGAAGTATGTTAATTTGAATTGTGAAGCTTAGAGTAAAATTGACAGATTATGCGATTATCTCTATTTATGTGTTTATTTCATGTTTAAACAAAACATATTTTATTTCATCTTTAAGTAGATTTATTGTCTAAGTTTCTATTTTTATTTTCACATTTTAATTTTTATGATCACATGTGAATGATGAACATAATATGTTTTTTTATGACTTTGAGAACTACTAAGGCTTGTGGCATTTGGACACAAGTTATGGTTTGCCAAACCGCACAACAAAAGGAGCAAAAGTTAGGCATAGATTAATTCAAGACCTTGTTGCGAATGAAAAAATAAAAAATTAGAAAGGATAATCTCAAATTTACAAGAGACGAATAAATGTCCTTGTTGTTAGATGATCATAGGTTTCATCATCAACATACCCAAGTGCCTCAAAAGGCTCCAGATCATTGCGGGGTGAGAGGGGGTCGGATATACGCAGCCTAACCCGTATGTTTAAAATATAAAGTGGCTGTTTCCAGATGAACCATGAGGAGCGTCGAAAGTTGCATTGACTAACTGCTACTTCACAAATGAAAGAAGCGCAAACAGTTTAAGGAGTTATTTTGCTTTATTCCATCATACTCCAAATCCAAAAAATAGTTAATCTTTGGCTCTATCCGAGATTGATGAAAAGATGATCATAGGTTTCATTTCCTAAAAATATGATTATATAAGAAATTATATTATTATCACTACTACTATTAATGATAATAATAAAATGTATCCACAATAAAGAATGTGTTTGCACATCTTTGTGGATATGCTAAAATTTTTTAAGGATGCGGTGATGCACCATGACCCAAATGACTTTGGTAATAAATTTTTTCTTAATCCAGATTAAAATTTAATTATAGAGAATTCTTAAGATGTACAGAAGGCAAGCATGCCTCTAACTTTTAGACAAAGAATGCGACGATGAATCTAAGTTGAGACTCACAAAATCCATAATTATATAATTTAAAAAATGAACAAATTAAGGCTCATGGACACAATTTTATCCTAAAAATAATTTAAGATAAGTATAGGTTGATAAAAATGACTGTGCTAGAACCACGAGACTCGAGGGGCGCCTAACACCTTCCCCTCGGTCAACAAAATTTCTCACCCGATTATTGTTTTCGTAGACCAATAATAAAAGAGTCAACTTCCTCTTGATTAGGGATTTAAATAAGGTGACTTGGAACATCAAAACTCAATTCCAAGTGGTGACTGTGAATAAATAAAATATAATTCCTTGTCAATAACATCACTTTAATTGGAAAAACTCTATTTTTCAAAACCTACATGAGGGGAACATAGGAAAAATAGGGGTGTGACAGCTGGCGACTCTGTTGTGGATAACCTGAGTTCGAGATTTATTATATTGATTGATACTTGCTTTAATTATTTGGATATATTGTGTTCGTTCACTCAAGATGCATTTTCTCACTTTGGTTTTAGTGATATTGTTGAATAACTTATAAACTGTCTTCTCTCTCACACCCTCTCTGAGTCTCTGAAAGCATAGGATAGCCAGGAATGCAATTATGTATCACACTTTCTGTTGAGATAAAGCTGGAGTGCCTTGGCATCTTGTGAAGAATAATTAGTTGCACAAGTTAGGCAGGGTTGGACTAGCAACGAAGTCGGAATAGGCTGCTACCGACAAATTGCCCCTCCTTCGCTTGAGTGTCCACTCCATTAAGTCAGTCTAGACACCACCTCCATAAGGACTTCAAACTTAGTAGAACAGGCCTCAGACAATGATTATCCTCTTAGGATACACTTATCTACATTTGACTTTGTATTGCTAAGCACAAGTATTGAGTTCATATGGGACATTAACCATTTTTTAGACAAAATATTCAGGACTAGGGGTTACTTGTTACAATATACATTAATTAGAAAACTATTTGAATGTTCGCATTAAATATTTTTCCTTTTTTGGGGGTCAAATATCAAATAGTTCAATCCTCGCATGTTTGCATCAAGATATCCCAAATAAAAGATGTTCTTCAAAAAGTCAAACATATTTACGAAAAGTGGTCGAACTATGCACACCTGATTCTCTTCTGATGAGATATGTAGGCAACCCTTCTTGAGTTCAGTGGTCTTTATTAATAAAATTATACATATGTATATTAAATATAAAAAGAAAATACAAATTTTTTCCCTATTCATAAAAAGAAAAGAAAATATTTATTTCTTATAAAAAAATAACATTTCTTTGATTTGAGAAACCACGCACACCTGATTCACATCTTGATAAGATACGTAGGCAACCCTCTCCGGGTTTGGTGATTCTTATTTTCAAAAATAATAATAATATTTTTTTATCCAAAAAATAAAAAAAAAATTCTCTTCATTAAAAAAGAAGAAGAAGATCCTTATTCAAGAAAACTGAAGATCTTATTTCCTTGTTTAAAATACAAAAATAATTGTTCTTTTCATTCCGATTCAAAAAAAAGTTTTATTTCTTTTTTAATAAAAAAAATAAAACTAAAAAGGTATTTCTTGTCTTGATTGGTACCAACGTATTTAGAAGTGTGCATGAAAAAAATATTAATCTATTTGGTATAATAGAGTGTACCAACTTTGTTGTGACTCATATAGATTCTTTTGGTACCTCTTAATTGTACTTATTCCACATTTGAAAAATTCTCTTGCTCAAAGATAAGGGTAAAAATGTTCCAACTCACTCTTTCATGTGCACTGTGTGGTGAGCTTTAGATACAAAGTTCAATGGCATGACTTACTGATTTAGAACTTGACTTAAATGTTTGTTGAGGTGAAATTTTGAGCAATATTTATTTTGAAAAAGGATTATAGGCTTTCTTTGATCTAATTGTCCCTGTAAGCCTACAAAATGTCACGTGATCCCTAGTGTTTTCCTTTTTGAGACTAAATTTTTTTTTCGATAACCATACCTTAGCTCATATCCTTTTAAGTGCACAAATGCACCACTCTATTTTTCTCCTATCTCTAAGAATGCACTGATAAGGTTTTAAGTTCGATGACAAAGTAAAAGATGAAAAATATGGCAGTCAAAAAAAAGACTCCAACAAAGGGAGAAAAACTAAGAAAAAAAGGAAAGAGAAAGTCCAAAAAAAACAAAACAAAAAAAAACAAGAGATCAAATGTGAAAAATTTAAAAATAATTGAGAGCATAGTGCAATACTTGGGGATAAAATAGTTACTTTATCCAAAAAGATTATCTTACCCATTCCAATCCTACATTTTAAGTTGAAATAGACTTAGTATAGCAGGACCCTCTTGGATAATAGGATCAGGACCCTCCTGGATAATAGGATGTAGTGTAGCAGGACACTCCTAGATAATGGGACGTAGTATAGCAGGACCCTCTTATACAATGGGATTTAGAGTAGCAGGACCCTCCTGGATAATGGGATTTAGATTTACCTCAGTACCCTCCTGGATAACGGGATTTAGCACAGCAGGACACTCCTAGATAATGGGATTTAGCATAACAGGACCCTCCTGGACAATGGGATTTACATTAACAATCAGGACCCTTTTGGATAATGGAATTTAGCATAGCAGGACGCTCGTGAATAATGGAATTTAGATTAACCTCAGGACCCTCCTGGATAATGGGATTTAGGCTACTAGGATCCTCGTGGATGATCATCCTAGAAGGAACCAATTTAAGTGGATCTTCGCAATCAATGGAGTTACTTAAATAAGTCACAAGCATATGAAGAATACATTGCAATGAAACTCAAGTCATCTAGAATCTTGATGCAAAGTTAAGTGTTCTCCTTCATTCATTCTCACAAAATTTCCTTTGGTATAGACTGGGGCAAAAATTTTGTGCTATTGCTTTTTGTGTTTTATTTTAGGAATCTAGTTATAAAACAAGATCAATTCATATGTCAAGTTCAAGATCATGTCTATAAAGCAAAGCATCGTCAACTTTGAAGTTAATTTAAATTTTAAATAATAGGAGCTAGTCTTGAAGTCAAGGAAAGTTTCCGACATCGAGTAGCAGAAGCCTACTTAGGGAATAAGCTAACCTTCAAGTTCATATGAGATGAAATCTCACCATTTGAGAAGACATGAAAGCCTGAGATGATTTAAGGGAAGTTATATAGATAAGATTTTGTCCTTGCTTTTAGTTTTTATCTTTCATTTGCATGTAAAAATAGGAGCTGTGAACTCGCCTTGATAGACCTTACTTTACTTCCAACTCATCATTTCATCTCCTTGAACTACATATGACCTGATTCTATTATGACCGAGGATATGTAGGCTGTCCAAAATCAAGACTCAGTCACATCTTTTTGCTCACAAGTAAGAGTGCGGTCAAAACTTATCACATTGTCTACTTCTTTGTTTGTAAACTCTTCATGTTTTTAGTCAAAGAGGGGCTAGCTGTAGACACGTAATTTTTGACCGAACCTAAGATTTTAATACCCTTCCATTAGCATTGTGTATATATATATATATATACACACATATATACATACATATATAGAGCATATACTTAGAGCTAAATTGATTTATTTGTTTCATTTTTATCATATATTAGTAGGTTTGTTTAAAATAATTTGGAAAACTATAACATAAAAAATAGAGTCACATTTCAGTGTACGTTTTTTTTTAAAGAAGAGAAAAGTTCTAAAAAATATATGTTTTCTTTCAATTTTGATTTCAATAAATAATCTATTATTGTTAATGTTTTCTTAATTATATCTTAGATTTAGCTTAGTTAGATTTTCTATTTTTTAATTTAAAATAGTTTTCTAACATTTTATTCTTTCCTTTCAAGAACAAAAAGAAAAAAAGAGAAAATCAACCACTAACTAAACCTCCCCACTACTCCCCCACATCTACACTAACCCAACTCCCCACTCCCTCACATTTTATTGACACACATAGATTCATACATACACACAACACACACCCACGAAAAAACTCAATTTCCTCCCCATAAATATTTTTTCCCTCAATAAACACTCCTCACAATAAGACATACATTCATGTACAACAAAAACACATACACACTTAGACATCTACAAAAAAATAACACAATACATTCATAATTGCAAACACACGGTTGAAAAAAAAGATTATGATATTTCTTTTTCACACACACTTCATACACACAAGAAAAAAACAAAACCTACACAAAACCCAAAAAACTCTCATAAAAACACACTAGAGAAAAGCAAAAGTTGAGTTTGAGGTTTGCTTTCGTGATTTCAGATTCTTGACTCTTAGTCGTGGTCATTTTCTTCTTGTTAATTAATATTCACCAAAAGTAACATTTAATTTTTATTGTATGATTTAGACTCACAATTGTATAACACATGTTCTAATGCTACAAAGTTGCTAAAATTTTATATCTATTAAATTTAACATTATATTATTGAAGTATGTTAATTTGAATTGTGAAGCTTTGAGTAAAATTGACATATTATGCGATTATCTCTATTTATGTGCTTATTTCATGTTTAAACAACACACAATTTGTTTCATGTTTAAGTAGATTTATTGCCTAAGTTTCTATTTTTATTTTCATATTTTAATTTTTATGATAACATGTGAATGATGAATATAATTGACAGTGAAACAATCCCAAAAAGTACCCGAAAATGTTCCTCAGAATGCTAGAAATTTTAAATTCCATATATCTCAAAATTCATGCGATATGAAAATTTGACTTTATATTCTTGTTCAGGGGGTCAAAATTAGGGGGGAAGGGTCTAACCCCGATTTTAGAGCAATCGAATTATAATTTCAAATTTCAAAAATTTTAATTTTCAGAGACGATTCACGACAGCACTGCGACAAGTAGCGGTCGAGGACATGTGTTAATTTGGCCTCCGTGATAGGTCCGCATCGTGGAACTGTGTACTTTTTTGCCAGTGATTTCTATCTCGGTCCAAGATTTTGGGGTCTTGGGCCTAAATGTTCCCAAACGGGTTTTTACCTATAGTTAGCCTTATTTCACCCTCATATCATCCTAAACATTCTCCAATACTCACTCAAACACTTAGCCATATTTTTACTCCCAAATTCAAGTCCCAATTAGCCAAATTTTCACTCCCAAATTCAAGTTCCAAATCCTCATCCCAAGCTAAGGTTTTCCTTAAAGGTTCTTCTTCAAACTTCAAGTCTCCATCTCCAATCTTCACCAAGATCATCTCTAAGCTAAGGTGTTAGACCTAGTAATAAACTAAATGGAGGTCAATTTCTCATTCGGAAAAATTGATGTGATTGAGGTGGATTTTAAATTTTACTAACTTATGATGCGGGAGTATGGGATCAAGTGAATTCTGCGGGTAAAAATTTAGTTGAATTCGGGAGTCCTTAATTGGATTAAAATAGAAAAGTTTGGGATCTAATTGGTCAATGGGGTAACTAGGAGTCCTTATGTTGCAATTTTGAAAAGTTATGAGTCTATATATACCCCCTCAGCTCAATACTTTGGTCTTTCTACACTTAGCATCATTTAAAGTCATTTAAGAAGTGAAGAGGAAGGAGAAGAAGAAGAAGAAGAGAAGGAGAAGAAGGAAAGGGAGTCTTTCATTCAACTGAGGTAAGTTTCTAATCCACATTTAAGTTTTCTTATGCTTCTAAGTTGTGAGGAGTTGAATTTTAAGAACTTGGGGGAAAGTTGGGTTGGCTTGGGGTGAAGATTAAGTATTGGTATGTATATGTTGAGGTGCCTAAGGATGTCTACTATATGTGTATAACTATAATTGAACGAAAATTGAACCGAA